>JADBJO010006340.1:177500-182500 GCA_016801955.1 Conus betulinus | reverse complement strand
ACACGTGCAGCCAACTCGCACATCAGGCTATATAACATCGGCAGTGAGTGATACTAAACCATCCTGAAGAGAGCGAGCGCTCGAAACAGATCTGTAGTTTTAAACTTCCTTTTAATACCTTATTTTAAAAACATATATATATATATATTCCCCTTTTTTCTGCACGAGCTTTTAGGGAACTTCTACTTCAGGGTATTTTACAATGTCACTTATCACCCCCCCCCCTCCCCCGTGTGTGAATTGTGTGTGTGTGTGTGTGTGTGTGTGTGTGTGTGTGTGTGTGTGTGTGTGTGTGTCCCACACCACTCCCCACCCCCCTTCTCTCTACATTAGAACGTGCGTCATTAATAATCTGGTGAAGTCTTACTGCGTCTGCTGACAGTTGCTATGTATCAAGGACAGCTTGTATCACACTACTTCTCCATGTACGTAGCAGCAGGGAACAAACATGGGGCCCACTTGTCCATTTCATATGCTTCGTTATCGGTATACGGACTCCTCTTTATCTGATCCTACCTGCTAGGTCTGGTTCCTATCCAGCTGGAAACAAATGTCTTTTCTGTGCTTAAAAATCAGCTGACGGCACTGAGTCGGCGCCATTGTCTGGGACATCAACGAGTAAGGCAGACCATCGTTCTCCTGCTGCAGTCAAAGGTCAGTGAAGTCTTTTTTCCCTTTGTGAACTGGAAATAATGATCACGACGAATTAGTAAGTTCCATTTTACAAACTTGATTTGTTAATGACACAGCTTGGTCTGCCGAAGAGACATGTAAGTGAAACAAGAGAATGATGAAAGGCAAGGGTGATACATACCCATTTGCCTTTCATGGAAGACCTTAAATTGAAGTGGCAGAAGAGAGAGAGAGAGAGAGAGAGAGAGAGAGAGAGAGAGAGAGAGAGAGAGAGAGAGAGAGAGAGAAGAAGAAAGAAGAAGATGAAGAAATGAAAAAGGAACATGATTGCAAGGAAAGAACCACTGTGCAATGTTACGTCTGCTTCGGTTCAATGGATTGTGTGCTGTCTCATCATGACTAGTTCTTGAAAAACAGGGAGTATGTTGGTACATGTGCATACGCATCATTCTCTGCCTCTCTATGTTTCTCCTTTTAGCGCTGTCTCTCTCCATTCTCCCTGTCTGTCTGTCTATCTGTCTCTGTCTGTCTGTCTGTCTGTCTGTCTGTCTCTCTCTCTCTCTCTCTCTCTCTCTCTCTCTCTCTCTCTCTCTCTCTCTCTCTCTCTCTCTTTCGTAGGCAGCCAACAGACGTGGGGAATAATTACAGTGTTGAGAAACGTGTTAAGATAAATACCTCGCAGACGCAACAATCCACACTCAAGAACACCTTGAGTTCATTTGCATACATGACCTTTCACCTTGCTTTGTGTGCGCGTACTTTATCATGAATGAATGAATGCCTGTCACTCAAGCAAAGAAACTGCAGTATCATAATACAATAACAAGATGCAAAGCATGCAAACGTACTCCCAGTTTTTCCCGAATACGCGTGAAATATTCCATGAAGAGGAAAAACCGTCTTGGGTTGGTGTAGCCGTTAGTAATGGCTATTCTGGTAAACATCAGCCATCATCTGTGACCTATAATGAACATACTTTCAAATTGTCAGGAAGATCGGCCAAGAACGTTCTGAGATGCTCCATAAAGAAAGAAACCATTATGGGCCATTACTAACGGCTATAACGGTAAACTTAAACATCGGGCATTATCTGTGACCCATAATGAACATACCTACAAGTTCTCAGAAAGATCGGCCACGTGGTTTCTGAGATATTCCATGAAGAAAAAAACCGTTATGGGTCGTTATAGCCGTTACTAACAGCTATAACGGTAAACCTAAACATCGGGCACTATCCGTGACCCATAATGAACATACCTACATTTTTTTCAGAAAGATCGCCAAGTACTTTCTGAAACATTCCATAAAGTAGAAAAACCGTTATGGGCCATTATAACCGTTAGTAACGGATATAACGGGAAACTAAAACGTCGGGCATCATTCATAACTCAATGTGAACATATCTGCCACTTTTCACAAAGATCAGCCAAGTACTGTGTGAGACATTCCATAAAGAAGAAAAACCATTAGGGGCGTTACAGCCGTCAGTAACGGCTATCACGGTACGCTAAAACATCGGGCATCATCCGTGACCCATAATAAACATACCTGCTAATGTTCACAAAGATCGGCCAAGTACTTTCTGAGATATTCCATGAAGAAGAAAAACTGATTCAGGCCGTTATAGCCGTTAGTAACGGTTATAACGTTAAACTAAAACATCGGGCATTATTCCTGACCCATAATGAACATACCTGCTAATTTTCACAAAGATCGACCAAGTATTTTCTGAGGTATTCATGAAGAAGAAAAAGCGTTATAGGCCGTTACAGCCGTTAGTAACGGCTATAACGGTAACTAAAACATCGGGCATTATCCATGACACATAATGAACATACCTGCTGATTTTCACAAAGATCGGCCGAGTACTTTCTGAAATATTCCATGAAGAATGAAAACGGTTACAGGCCGTCACAGCCGTTAGTAACGGCTACCAAGGTAAACTAAAACATCGGGCATTATTCCTGACCAATAATGAACAACCTGCTAATTTTCACAAAGATCGGCCAAGTACTTTCTGAGATATTCCATGAAAAAGAAAAAGCGTTATAGGCCGTTAAAGCCGTTAGTAACGGCTATAACGGTAAACTAAAACATCGGGCATTATTCGTGACCCATAATGAACATACCTACAAATGTTCAGAAAGATCGGCCGAGTACTTTCTGAAATATTCCATGAAGAAGAAAAACCGTTACAGGCCGTTACAACCATTAATAACGGCTGTAACGGGGTAAACTAAAACATCGGGCATCATCCGTGACCCATAATGAACATACCTGCTAATTTTCACAAAGATCGGCCAAGCACTTTCAGAGATATTCCACACAGAAGAAAAACCGTTACAGGCCATTACAGCCGTTAGTAATGGCTATAACAGTAAACTAAAACATCGGGCATTATTCGAGACCCATAGTGAACAAACCTACAAATTTTCAGAAAGATCGGTTCGGTAGTTTTGTCTGGCGCGTTTGGAACACATTTTGACCACGTACAGATGGACACACACCACACACACACACACACACACACACACACACACACACACACACACACACACACACACACAGAGAGAGAGAGAGAGAGAGAGAGAGAGAGAGAGAGAGAGAGAGAGAGAGAGAGAGAGAGAGAGAGCATTTCTTCGTTTCCATTCTAAAGTACTCCCTGTTCTATAAGAACTGGGAGTATAAAATGTGGTCAGACATAAGCAGTAACACAATAATGCTGTAATACTGACGTATATGTACCTGCCTATAAACTTTGGTATTCGATCCTCTGACACACATAATATGTGTTATTATCATGGATGATTCTCACATTCATGACACATCTGTCCTCAGCATTGTACACATTCTGATTTCCGATTTATTCCCATTTTTTTTTGTCCTCCTCCTCCTCAGTGTTGTCCGTCGTGTCTGGGAATCAATATTTTGTAACAAACAAGATGAAGTAACCTACATGTAACCACTGACTGATCAAAAATCCCTTTTAGACGTCTATATAATGATGATAATTATTGTAGTAGTTGTTGTTGTTGGTGGTGGTGTTGTTGTTGTGGTTGTTGTTGTTGTTGTTGCTACTGTTATTATTGGTAGTAAGAGTACTTATGAAACGCCTATCCTAGGTTGGAGACCAAGCTCAAAGCGCTTTGGAATCCACACTTAACCTCAAACAACGGGTTGCCTGTCTGGGTAGAGCTAAGTGGAGAGAGCTGCCTGCTGGCGCTACATTTAATCCTTTCCTGCGGCATTCAATCCGTCAGTCAATCGGTTTTCCATTTCCATTTTCGCCCTTTCGGTGCATGATATATGTACATATGTCTTCTCTTCTGAAAGGGTTTGGCTGGATTCCGAGATACTTTGCAAAAGGAAGAGTCCTATCGTGTGTCTCAAACCACACAGAAATTCCACAGCATCAGCTTCACTATCCTCACCAGACAACAGTTCTATCACCCTTCGTGCCCTGCTATGGAAGCGAGTTCAGTATCGATTTCCCCTCTCTGTTCATGCCTGTGGTAACTTAAAGTCAGAAGTCGCTACTATTGGCTGGGTCAAGGGGACTATCGGTGGATGGACATGTTGGCACAATCCGCCGGAGAGGAATGTCCACGTTACACTGGTTTCACCACTATGCAACATTTGTCATTCCTAAGGACTTTAATTGCAGCGCCCTTCGTGTGCTGAATCAGAAAAGGACCACTGAACAGCACCAAAGAGACTCAGCAGCAGTGCGGATTCTCCTCCGGCGGGCTACTCTATGATGACTTGATGTTTATTGCTGCCTGTCATTTGTCGCGCCAGGGTTTGACAGGGCAAACCTGGATGTGGCTGTCTGTTGTGGAGCCGGAGTGAGCGGGGAAGATGTAATGCCATCATCAAGGTATGGAAAATGAGACTCAAAACAATCCTAGTAAATTTGAACAAAGAGCTTTTCAACCGTATAAGTTATGCAGCGGAGACATAGTTGCACGCAAAAGACAAGGCTGAAAACAATACTTCGCAAGACATGCCTACATAAAAGACAAATCCCAAATAAAATTTTTGATGAAAAGTGGGGGCCGGAATAGCTCAGTGGTAGAACGCCGGACTCGTAATCTTTGTGATTCTGGGGTTGCGGGTGTCGAATCTCCGCCGGGTCGTTTAAGTACAGGGGAATTCTTCCATTGGAGTCAACATTGGTTCTGACTCCATTTTCCATACAGTCCTTCGAATGAGACTATAAACCAAGGTTCCGTGTGTGAACGCGCACATTACATTTTGCTCACACACGTAAAATCCCATCTCCAACCTTCAGAAGAGAAAGCTAGTTTGGCCGCTGGTACAGATGACACGTTACACATAGCATGCACCCTGCGTGAGAAATGGAAAGA
>JADBJO010006340.1:160000-162500 GCA_016801955.1 Conus betulinus | reverse complement strand
ATGATAGGCAAGGGGTGATACATACCCTTTGCCTTTCATGAAAGATCTTAAATTGAAGTGGGAGAGAGAGAGAGAGAGAGAGAGAGAGAGAGAGAGAGAGAGAGAGAGAGAGAGAGAGAGAGAGAGAGAGAGAGAGAGAGAAGAGAGAAGAAAAAGAAGAAGAAGAAGAAGAAATAAAAAAGGAACATGATTGCAAGGAAGGAACCACTGTGTGCAATGTCACGTCTGCTTTGGTTCAATGGATTGTGTGCTGTCTCATCATGACTAGTTCTTGAAAAAAACAGGGAGCATGTTTGTACATGTGCATACGCATCATTCTCTGCCTCTCTATGTTTCTCCGTTCCTAGCGCTGTCTCTCTCCATTCTCCCTGTCTGTCTGTCTGTCTGTCTGTCTGTCTGTCTGTCTGTCTGTCTGTCTGTCTGTCTGTCTGTCTGTCTCTCTCTCTCTCTCTCTCTCTCTCTCTCTCTCTCTCTCTCTCTCTCTCTCTCTCTCTCTCTCTCTCTCTCTCTCTCTCGTAGGCAGCCAGCAGACGTGGGAAATAATTACAGTGCTGAGAACGTGTTAAGATAAATACCTCGCAGACGCAGCAATCCACACACAAGAACACTTTGAGGTCATTTGCATACCTGACCTTTCACCTTGCTTTGTGTGTGCGTACTTTATCATGAATGAATGAATGCCTGTCACTCAAGCAAAGAAACTGCAGTATCATAATACAATAACAAGCTACAAAGCATACAAACGTACTCTCCAGTTTATCCCGAATACGTGTGAAATATTCCATGGAGAGGAAAAAAAACCGTCTGGGCTGATGTAACCGTTAGTAACGGCTATTCTGGTAAACATCAGCCATCATCTGTGACCTATAATGAACATACCTTCAAATTGTCAGGAAGATCGGCCAAGAACGTTCTGAGATGATCCATAAAGAAGAAAACCATTATGGGCCATTACTAACGGCTATAGCGGTAAACTTAAACATCGGGCATTATCCGTGACCCATAATGAACATACCTACGTTTTTTCTCAGAAAGATCGGCCAAGTACTTTCTGAAACATTCCATAAAGTAAAAAAAAACCGTTATGTTCCGTTATAGCCGTTAGTAACTGATATAACGGGAAACTAAAACGTCGAGCATCATTCATAACCCATAGTCAACATATCGGCCAATTTTCACAAAGATCAACCAAGTACTTTCTGAGATATTCCATAAAGAAGAAAAACCATTAGGGGCTGTTACAGCCGTCAGTAACGGCTATCACGGTAAGCTAAAACATCGGGCATCATCCGTGACCCATAAGAAAACAAACTTGCTAATTTTCACAAAGATCGGCCGAGTACTTTCTGAGATATTCCATGAAGAAGAAAAACTGTTACAGGCCGTTACAGCTTTAGTAACGGATGTAACGGTAAACTAAAACATCGGGCATTATTCCTGACCAAAATGAACATGCCTGCTATTTTTCAGAAAGATCGCCCAAGTACTTCTGAGGTATTCCATAAAGAAGAAAAAACCGTTACAGGCCGTTACAGCCGTTAGTAACGGCTGTAACAGTAAACTAAAACATCGGGCATTATTCGTGACCCATAATGAACATACCTGCTAATTTTCACAAAGATCGGCCAAGTACTTTCTGAGATATTCCATGAAGAAAAAAAAGCGTTACAGGCCGTTACAGCCGTTAGTAACGGCTATAACGGTAATGAGCATACCTACAAATGTTCAGAAAGATCGGCCGAGTACTTTCTGAAATATTCCATCAAAAAAAAAAATTACAGGCCGTTACAACCATAGTAGTGGATGTAACGGGGTAAACTAAAACATCGGGCATCATCCGTGACCCATAATGAACATACCTGCTAATTTTCACAAAGATCGGCCAAGTAGTTTCTGAGATATTCCATACAGAACAAAAACCGTTACAGGCCGTTACAGCCGTTAGTAACGGCTATAACGGTAAACTAAAACATCGGGGATTATTCGTGTGACCCATAATAACCTACAAATGTTCAGAAAGATCGGTCCAGTAGTTTTGTCTGGAGCGAGTGGAACACATTTTGACCACTTATGGATGGACACACACACACACACACACACACACACACACACACACACACACACACACACACACACACACAGACAGAATTTCTTCGTTTCCATTCTACAGTACATAAACTTTGATGTTCGATTCTGCTGACACACATAATATGTGCTGTTATCATGGATGGTTCTCACATTCATGATACATCTGTCCTCAATATTTACACATTCTGATTTCGGATTTATCCCCAATTTTTGTCGTCCTCCTTCTCAGTGTTATCCATCATCTCTGGGGATCAATATTTTGTAACAAACAAGATGAAGTAACCTACATGTAACCACTGACTGATCAAAAATCCCTTTTAGACGTCTATATAATGATGATAATTGTTGTAGTTGATGTGGTTGTTGTTGTTGCTACTGTTATCATGGGTAGTAAGAGTACTTATGGAACGCC
>JADBJO010006340.1:145000-150000 GCA_016801955.1 Conus betulinus | reverse complement strand
TCATTCAGTCGTTTCCCGTGTCATCCAGTCAATATTGTTTAACATCGTTCACTCAAGTTCCTTACTTCCCTTCATTCTTTCCATTTCTCACGCAGGGTGTATGCTATGTGTAACGTGTCATCCATACCAACGGCCAAACTGGCCTTTTTTCTTCCGAAAGTTGGAGATGGGATTTGACGTGTGTGCAAGACGTTACGCGTGCGGTCACACGCTCCAGACCCCTGACACTCACCCAACAGGGATATTGCTTAGTGATTTCTAAGTCATTAGCAACAGTATTTCAAGCACGGAGGCCTTTCCTGTAATCTGATGAGGCAGCTCACACACATGGTAAGCATTCCACGTCGAGAGCACGTGTAAGTGGTAAGTCACAGTTCAGTTCAGTGGTTTACTTAATGTCTTTTATCGTCAGATGATATTAGACACTAAAAGAAAAAAAAAAAAAAACACCGGAACACTCAACTTCTCATCCATGTAAGGACTTTCAAACCCACATCTGATTTAAGCATATTCACATAAGTGGCACTCAAAATTGTGCTCTCTCTATAGAAATTTTGCAACCTGTGATTGCGAAATAACCATGGCAATTTCAGCAACATATGGACCATCCCAGACAGTATTGACATTATCAAAGTTATTCATCTCAATACCTTTCTCCTGATAGAGCGAGGTCAACACTGAGCATTCAAGCAAAAGATGATGCACAGAAATGTTTTCTCTGCAGTCAAAAGTAATGTCATGAGAATACTCAGTGTACCATGTATTCAGGGGAAAGTTAACATGAAATCTCCGTCCACGCACATTTAGAAGCTTTAAATCGAAAAACCGTCTTAAAAAAAACGGAAGGTGTCTGTTTTTCTTTGGCGCGAATCATCTTCAATGGCATGATGACCATGCTGCTCTTTCCAGCCCCATCTGCACCCCACATCCTGTATTGCCTGGTCATCATCCTAGCCCTGCAGTCCACAGGGAGCAGCCAGCATGTTTCGGCATGAGGCAACCCACCAGAGGAGACACAGCACTGCTACAGCATCGCTTCGGGTTGTGTTCGGTGGTGCCTGGTCTGATGCAACATCATCAGGACACCACGGACAGGCGACAAGACATAAAAACTGCATTGTCGCGAAGGCAGCGTGAACGAATGTCTCCCCTACGGAAGGCGCCAAAGTGACAGTCCTGACGAACTTTCGCCAAAGCCAACAATTTTAACACGAAATTAACACGAGTATTGACATGGATATGAAACCGATATTGAGATCATTACAAAGGCAAGGCGTGAAGGGCCGCTTAGAATTAGACATTTGATGATAAGCGAAGAGGATTAGGATGATGAAAACGATGTTATGGAGTTCTATTTTGATCTGAGACTGCATGAAAGGGCTGCACTTCATACTACCTTTCATAATCTGACCTGAGTTCAACTGCGCCCGAGAGATACAGGTACCTGCAGTGTTGGTCAAAAACAGCGACACTCCCAGAAGCCCACCTTTTAGTGTTGGTCTGAAATACGATGGTGTTCTTTCAGTCTCCCCATTTCAGACCATAACATGTTCCACTCTTGGTAGGAGCGGGCCGAAGTAAAAAAAAAAAAAAATCCACTCTTAAATGCCTCTGATGGGATTCGAACCCACGGCCTCCAAGTCGTCGTTTGCAACGCTAGCTATTGTACCACGGCGCAGGCGAAAAGAAAAAACTTACAAGAGAGCTAATAGAATGGCGGCCGGCAGCAAGGGAGGAGAATTCATGATCAACCCCAATGGAATATTCCTACACATATATGTATACATATTTTTTCTTCTGCAGGAGCTTTAGGGAATTTGTCTTTCAGGTATTTTACTATGTCACTTACTACCCCCCCCTCCCCCCCCTCTCTCTCTGTGTGTGTGTGTGTGTGTGTGTGTGTGTGTGTGTGTGTGTGTGTGTGTGTGTGTGTGTGTGCGCGCGCGCGTATGTGTTCCCCCCACCCCCACCCCCCCCCCCCCCCCTCTCTCTCTCTCTCTCTCTCTCTGAGCATTTCCGTAACGTGTTTAACGAAGTGCCGCAAATTTGTCTGAACTCCGACGACGCCGTGTTTGATGAGTATTATGATAATTTGAATACCTAGACCCAGAATGATTAAACGGAATTATTATCAGCTGACGGCACTGAGTCGGCACCATTGTCTGGGGCATCAACGAGTAAGGCAGACCATCGTTCTCCTGCTGTAGACATAGGCCAGTGATGTCTTTTTTTTTCATTGTAAGGTTGGAAATAATATCACTACGGACTAGCCAGTTCCCTTTTACAAACTTGATTTGTTACACTGAGTGGTCTGCCGAAAAGACATGTAAGTGAACCAGGAGAATGATGAAAGGCAAGGGGTGATACATACCCATTTGCCTTTCATAAAAGATTTTAGACTGAAGTGGCAGAGAGAGAGAGAGAGAGAGAGAGAGAGAGAGAGAGAGAGAGAGAGAGAGAGAGAGAGAGAGAGAGAGAGAGAGAGAAGAGAGAAGAAGAAGAAGAAGAAGAAGAAGAAGAAGAAGAAGAAATAAGAGGAACATGATTCCAAGGAAGGAACCAGTGTGCGATATCACGTCTGCTTCGGTTCAATGGATTATGTGCTGCCTGACTTTGACTAATTCTTGAAGAACAGGGAGTACAAACATACACATTCGCATCATTTTCTGCCTCTCTATGTTTCCCCGTTCCTACCGCTGTCTCTTCCATTCTCTCTCTTCTCTCTCTCTCTCTCTCTCTCTCTCTCTCTCTCTCTCTCTCTCTCTCTCTCTCTCTCTCTCTCTGTCTGTCTGTCTGTCTGTCTGTCTTTCTCTCTTTGCCACTTCAGTCTAGGATCTTTTATGGAAGGCAGATGGTCTCGTAGGCAGCCAGAAGACGTGGGAAATAATTACAGCGTTGAGAACGTGTTAAGACAAATACCCCGCAGACGTAGCAATCCACACACAAGACACACCGTGAGGTCATTTGCATACCAGACCTTTCACATTGCTTTATGTGCGCGTACTTCATCATGAATGTATGAATGCCTGTCACTCGAGCAAAGAAATTTTAAATTCATCGCAGTATCATTATAGAATAATAAAAAAAAACAAACGGTGAGACGTAAGCGGTAACACAATACTGCTGTAATACTGACATATACGTACCTGCCTACAAACTTTGGTATTCTATTCTACTGACCCACATGTGTGCCGTTATCATGGTTGGTCGCTGTATGGCAGAGCGACTGTGGGTCGTCTTGGAAGATATATTTCACATTTATGATACTTATGATCTCAACATTGTCCACATTCTGATTTCCGATTTATCTCCGATTTTTGTCGTCTTCCTTCCTAGTGTAATCCTTTGTGTCTGAGGATCAAGATTGTGTAACACACAAGATGAAGTAACCGACATGTAACCACTGACTGATCAAAAATCCCTTTTAGACGTCTATATAATGATGATAATTGTTGTTGTTCTTGTTGTTGTTGCTGCTGCTGTTATTATTAGTAGTAAGAGTACTGTTGAAGCCGCCTATCCTCGGCTGGAGACCAAGCTCAAGGCGCTTTGCAATCCACACTTACCTTTAAAAACAACGGGTTGACCTAAGTGAAGAGCTGCCTACTGGCGCTACATTTAGTCCTTTCCTGCGGCGTTCAATCCGTCAGTCAATCGGTTTTCCATTCACATTTTCACTTTTTCGGTGTATGATATATCTACACACATCTTCTCATCCGAAAGGGTTAGGCTGGATTTCTAGATATGTTACAAAAGGAAGAGTCCTGTCTCAAACCACAAAGAAACTCCATAGCATCAGCGTCACCGTCCTCACTAGACAACAGTTCTATCACCCTTCGTGCTCTGATTTTCAAGGCGAGTTAAGTATCGGTTTCTCCCCTCTGTCCATGCCAGTGGTAACTTAAAGTCACAAGTCGTTAGCGTTGGCGAGCTCAAGGGGACGGTCAGTGGACAAACATGTTGACACCATCCGCCAGAGAGGAACGCTCACGTTACACTGGTTTCACCACTATGCAACATTTGTCATTCGTAAGGACTTAACTTGCAGCGCCCTTCGTGCGCTGAATCAGAAAAGGACCACTGAACAGCACCAAAGAGACTCAGCAGGAAATCAGCATAGGTTCTGACTCCATTTCCCATACAGTCCTTCGAATGAGACTATAAACCAAGGTTCGTGTGTGAACGCGCGCATAACATCTTGCACTCACGTAAAATCCCATCTCCAGCCTTCGGAAGAGAAGGCCAGTTTGGCCGATGGCACTTTTCACATAGCATGCACCCTGTGTGAGAAATGGAAAGAATGAAGGAAGTAAGGACATTGCGTGAACAATATTGAACGATATTGACTGGATAACACGAGAAACGCCCGAATGAAGCGCAAGCGCGGCTGGCAGCTCTTCAGTTGGCGCTACCCAGGTAGGCAGCCAGTTTGTGTGTAAAAGAGTGTGGATAATAAAGCGCTTAGAGCTTGGTCTCTAGCCGAGGATAGGCACTATACAAGTATCCATAATAATAATAATGATAACGACCGATCATCGTGATTCGAGTTTGAGAGATTTTAAATAGATTTTGTTCAAAAACCAATAAATCACAGCTGTAAATGTGTGATGTATCAAAGGAAAAAAAAATCTCATGATCAGCAGTAGCCCTAAAAATGATAGCTAAGAGAAGTACAAATGTCATGATACATACTTTCCCACTTACTTAATCCTTATTTAGCAGTATTCTTCCGTTTTATCTTTGATTACCAAACTGCAGAAACACGTCTTTGAGTTTGCTTGCTAAGTGGTTTTGTATTTCTCAGTTTCCAATTTCACGTCCTGTGGTATATTTGTTTGTAGATTTCACAATGAAGATCGCGCTGTGCCTTTTCCTCACTGTCCTCTTGCTTTGGGTGAGTCAGCTTAGAAATCTCTCTCTCTCTCTCTCTCTCTCTCTCTCTCTCCTCTCTCTCTCTCTCTCTCTCTCTCTCTCTCTCTTCTCTACCTTTCTAAGAACTT
>JADBJO010006340.1:95000-142500 GCA_016801955.1 Conus betulinus | reverse complement strand
ATCTTGTATGGCTCTGGCAGACCTGGCTGAAAGTAAAGAGAGCAAGATGAAGAGAGGCAGTTGGCTACGAGTAAACAAACGGGGTAGGTGGGCATAGAGGCAGGATTGCACGTCAACCATCTGATCTATTCCTGTTCTGTTAACCAAACAGAAGAATGACACACATTATAAGGACACGTATTTAGACAGACAGACAGACAGACAGAGGCGGAGGAATTGGTGGAAGAGTCGGGCTGGGTGGGTGTGGTGGTGTGGGTGTGTGTGTGTGTGGGGTGGGGGGGAGAACGAATAGAATGTTACGTAACCAGGGTAATGGGTAATGAGATAAGGATATAGTGCAGTTTCTTCTATCCCGCCCTGGAGCAGAAGGAAGCAAAAACAGTAATGGTTTTAACAACAAGTCTAAAGTGACCACAAGCTAGAGGGACATGCTCAAACGTAAGCCTTGGATTACGGGTAACTTATCCCACTGAAAGCAGCCCCCAACCACTGACGAAAGAAAACACATAACATAGATGCAATGAATACGATATATGTTGGGAAAAAAAGAATGGTACAGAGGAAAGGTACAGATAGAATAAGATATATGAGAGGAGAGAGAGACAGAGAGAGAGAGTCGAGTGAGAGAGAGAGAGAGAGACGAGAGAGAGAGAGAGAGAGAGAGAGAGATAATTGAATACCAATGAGGGCAGGGCTGTCCTCGTTGTTGAGAGAGAGAGATGAGAGAGAGAGAGAGAGAGGAGAGAGAGACGAGAGAGAGGCAGAGACAGACAGAGAGAGAGAGGAGAATTAAATACCAATACGGCAGGGCTGGCTGCGTCTTCGTTACTATCTGGTCTGGCAACGGAGTAGCTCTCTTACCAAATATTTGTTTCTTTTGGCCCAATGCTGCTGCACAACAGAAAAAAGCATTAGCAGATATATAGCACGCCAGCACTCATTTGCTACATGTACATTTCTTGGCACTCTTTATCCCTGTCAGTCTAACGTTGGACACCAGTCTTGGCTCCATAAAAAAAAAACCCGAACAAATTAAGAAACAAACATACCCCACGACACACACACACACACACACACAACACCACACACACACCACACACACACACACGCACACCACACACACACACACACACAACACATACACACACACACACACACAACACACACACACACACACACACACACACACACACACGAAGGCACGCAGGCACGCACGCGCGCACGCAAGCAGCACGCACGCACGCACGCACGCACACACAAGGCAATGGAAGTAGTATGAATACGTCGAATGTAATATCTATTTGTCTATGATCGAGCCGACCAAAGAGCAATATTGAGACTGAAATCATTACAAAATAAAGCATATATACAAAACCACAACAACACTCAACATCATCGTCATCGTCAGTCATCATTTTCATACTTATATTACTACTACCACTACACACCACCCACCCACCACCCACCATCCATCACAACAAGAACAACTACTGCTACTACTACTACCAGTACTAAGACGACGACGACAACAACGATGACGACAGTCTACACTGCTACGACTACCACAAATACAAACAACGACAAACACGACATATACGACGATTACTACTATTACCACCACCACCCACCACCACCACCACCACCACCACCTCCACTCATACTATACTACAATACTACTACTTCTACTACTGGTGTTGCTGCTGCTGCAGCAGCTACTACTAACTAAACTACTACTGCTGCTGCTGCTGCTGCTACTACTACTACTACTACTACTACTATACTACTACTACTACTACTAACAACAATCACAACTACTACTACTACTGCTATCACCACTACCACTACTACTATTACTGCTACAAACGATTCTACGCCCCACCAGTTGAACCCTTGGAGTTCTAAATTGGAATTACCTAGTTTATAAAATAACCTCTCACACCCCCTACTCCATCCCATCTCCCCACAAATCTCTCAAATAATAATGATTACTATTTGAGAAAAAAAAACCCTCAGGTATCCAAACAAATATAATGCTCCCCAAAACAAGCACCAACACATACATGTATTTCTTAGTTAGAGGGGTGTGAGAGACGACGGCGTACCGTCTTTTTTTTTTTTTTTTTTTGCATTTAAAACGAAACCTAAGAGTCCATTATGGTTAGAGGTTTTTTTTTTTCTTTGGCGTTTTTTTTTTTTGTTTGTTTGTTTGTTTTTTTTGTTTTTTTTGTGACGGACCGTATTTGGTCCGGTCCCAGATTTTGGGGGACACGTTTGACCGGAAGAGGTAAACCTGTAAAACCCGCGTTTTGTGTAAGTCAGATGAGCGAAGAGTTCCCTTCAGTCTCCACAGAGGTACCGGCCGAGCAACTTGGTCAGAAGAGCCGAAGGGAGATTGTAGGCAGGTCCTCGCTGACAGTCGGGTATGTGTTGATGATTGAATTGAAGTTAGGGGTTGTATTAATGAAGTTTTTTTTTTTTTTACAGATGGTTGGGAACTTACAGCTCTTGGTAAAGGCCGAAACTATGTAACTGTTCCTTGATATATGTTATGATTTGACGAGACACAGGGTAACATTAGGAAATTGTAGTTAGTGGAATGAGAGTCGAGAGGAGGAGGAGGGAGAGTGGAGTGAGTAAAAAAAAAGAAAGAAAGAACACGTTGCATACTAATATGTGATCGGAATCACTGTATTATTAGAAAAACAAGGTTTGTTTCATATTTTCCCGAAAGTATCTTAATGATGTGAGCGTTGGTGAGCTCTGGAAGTTCAGCAATGAAAATTATTTTTGCATACATTATCGGAAAAAATGCATTCTGATTCTTGTTGTGATAAGATATATAAAAACGGACGAACAAAAATCGTTCCTTGATATGTAATTAGACACGTCTACACAGCTACAAGCCTAGTGATGATGGTGAATATTTCTTTTTTCTGGATAAAAAGGGACGAACGGAAATCGTTCCTTGAAATGTAATTGGACACGTTTAGTGATGATGCGATATGATTAAAACACATTTATCTTGATAAAATGGGACAAACGGAATTCGTTCCTTTATATGTGATAGTTGTATCTTGGTACTTTTGAAAAAGGGTTCCATTGGGAATCCTTTCCTTCAGTGTAAAACGATCATGGTGGTTAATCAAAGAAAATGCTCTATTGTAAAGCACCCACTGTATTGGAAAATTTGTAGATTCTTTTATGGGGATTTTCCCCACCGAGTTCCAGTGAAATGTATGATGGGAAGAGTGACTGTTCAGATGCACCCGACACCAGTCTTTTTTCCCAGAAGCTGATTTTGAAACCATTGACCTGAAAACATTTATACGGCACTCTTGTTAGTGTACGTGAAACTCTGTACATTTGTCACATGCAAGACGGGGGACAATAGCATCCAAGTTATTGCCACAGTGGATGGACCTAGAAGGCCATACCAGAGCGTGCAGCTAATGACTCCATCCAGTGCGCCTGGTTTCCCATTGATGCTGTTGATGTAGAGATAAGTGATACTCCCCACGAGAGGAATACACAAACAGAAAATAGATACACTTCCCTCTCTGTGGACACTTAATAATTATTTCCCTTGAACAAGAGGTTCTCTATGACAATACTTCCGATTAGAGCAATGGTGAAGGAAAAAACAAAATCAAGCCCGCTACATTGATCGAGCGACACAACAACTACTGAGTGCGTTTAGCAAACATAGAGGTCATAGTCGAAACCGACCAAGGGGGTGTGGGGATGGGTGTCCTGTTTTCTTTTGTGAGCATGGGGTGGGGGGCATATCAGGGCTGGATGTTGTGCCAGGTGTTTGTCCTACCATTGACGTCCGCAATCCTCGGGGAGTCTCTGTTGGCCAGGGTTTTGTGAAATCGTCAGTGCCCCCCCCGTACAAAGTACAGTCAAAAGCGCTGCGGCTGCCAGCGAGGGAGACTATGGCCTGTTATTCATGCCACCCTCCCGGAGAAAGCCCTTGATCATGCGTACGCTTTGACTGATGAAATGTTGTCTGGCCATCGTTGGCGTTTCATCTCTTACTTTTATCTTTACCATCGTTTCAAAAGGTGGATTGTACGTTCTCAGCTATGTTATACTGTTTTTGTACAATGTTTGTTTGTTTGTTTTGTTTTTTTTTTCTTTATGTACATGGTCTTTGAGTAACACCCCCCCATCAAATTTAAAGCCTGCATTTTAACAACATTAAAGTCATATGTCTTTTAATGTTAAATTTGCCTAACGTTGACAGCTTTACTGCGATGGTCTACAAAAGGACCAGCTCAAGCGATGTTAATATTAGATGAATGTGTACATTATGTCAAATTAGGCATCAGTCAACAGTAAGAATGAAATATAAAAAAAGACGAAAGTATTCACCAAGATTGTCAGGTCCAATGCCTCCATGGTCTTAATTGTCTCTTATTAAATTTTCGCTCTCATGTTCCAGAAGGGACTAATTCCCCATATTCAAGACAGTTTGACCACAGTCTATGTATCCGTTTCTCAATCTGTGTTCTAAATCTGTGTGAATCGTGGTCGATTGTGCCCTATCCCTCATTACAGTAAGCAAAAAAGCAAACAACTTATTTATTGTTCACTATTTACAGTTGACTATCAATACACTGTCCAATCAAAGACTTGTTGTCATCACTGTCCCTGTCCTTGACCCCCCCAGTAAACAACCCACCACACCACCACACACAACACACCACACACACACACACACAACACCCACACACACACACAAAACCATGCAAGGACGACTAGTTCCAGTGAGGAAAAAAACAAAAACCGCTCTTATAAAAAAAATCAAATAGAAAGCAAAACAACAAACAGTTACACAATATCATTACATCAAGCAATACAAATGAATACTTCACAACGCAGCACATCCAGACCAGACTACTTATACTCCGATTTCATAACCAATGCGGCGCTTAAGCAGAACACAACACAACGCCACGCAAACGAGGGAGGGGGGAGGAAACAGGACAACCACAACTTCTCGAACAAAAACATGACCACGGAGAGGTACAACACCAACAGCACAAGACGTCAGAGCGGCAGGCAGTCAACTATGCCAGAAAACGAAACGTTTGTCCACAGTATCTTCTTTCTGGTCAGCCAGTCCCCAGAAATCCAGAAGCATCCAAAGACGGATTTTTTTATAGACAGAACACTTTCTGTTTTTTTCACACTTTCACCCCTGCTAAGCTCACAATCCTCCTGCACGTCGACTGATCATCCCTTTACTGATCATCAAAGAACGAAGTCCCAACAGTTAGATTCGGATCAACAAATGTATCAAACAGAAGCCGTGTACAATACAAAAGAAAGCAGGTGGACAAATACATGGTAATAGTAACTTGATCGCTAGTATCAGCCAAAACGGACCATTCGTTTAACCCTCCCCTTACGCTTGGATTGAAATGAGGGGGAACGGGGGTGGGGAACGGGGAGGATGTGCGTGGTGGAGGCTAGGGATAGAGGGGAATTTAAAAAAACTCTTCGAGCAACATTTTTTTTTTTTTTTTCTCATCTGCACCTAATTGAAACTGCTTTCCAACACACAACCTTGTTGTAAAGTACCACTTAGTTTGAAGTCAACACCTGTTCCACACTAACCTCAAAGAACACGTGGGTGATGGGTGGAAATAGCCGTAACTCAGGCTAAGTGGTTCTCATACCACCTCAACAGCAGTAATCATTTGATCTCGGAAGACTTAAACGAATCCCGCTGGAAAAACATCCTTCAAACAACATGGAATTTTTAAAAGTCTTGTGTACCGGTGCTTTGAAAAAAACAAACTAAATACGTATGTACTCTGCCGCTGGGTTTGTTATCCCATTTACCCCCCCGAAAAAAAAAATGCATGGTAACGTTGAGGGGAAAACGGGGGGTTTAGATGATGGAGAGTGACGCGCAACTTGGTTCCTAGGGGGGGGTCGTGTAGGCCCGAACTTAGCCTCACACAGTGAACGCACAAGGTAGGGTGAGTTGTCGAGCGGGGGGGGGGGGGGCTCAAAACCTGTGCGAACATGGGGGTAAGTTAATAAACAAGCGATTTACAACTTGGCTTCGTGCCGGCTAATTCGCCCACCTCCTCTGCGTTTTTTCATTGACTANCATGATTGCAAGGAAGGAACCACTGTGCAATGTCACGTCTGCTTTGGTTCAATGGATTTGTGTGCTGTCTCATCATGACTAGTTCTTGAAAAACAGGGAGCATGTTTGTACATGTGCATACGCATCATTCTCTGCTCTCTCTATGTTTCTCCGTTCCTAGCGCTGTCTCTCTCCATTCTCCCTGTCTGTCTGTCTGTCTGTCTGTCTGTCTGTCTGTCTGTCTGTCTGTCTGTCTGTCTGTCTCTCTCTCTCTCTCTCTCTCTCTCTCTCTCTCTCTCTCTCTCTCTCTCTCTCTCTCTCTCTCTCTCTCTCGTAGGCAGCCAGCAGACGTGGGAAATAATTACAGTGTTGAGAACGTGTTAAGATAAAATACCTCGCAGACGCAGCAATCCACACACAAGAACACTTTGAGGTCATTTGCATACCTGACCTTTCACCTTGCTTTGTGTGTGCGTACTTTATCATGAATGAATGAATGCCTGTCACTCAAGCAAAGAAACTGCAGTATCATAATACAATAACAAGCTACAAAGCATACAAACGTACTCCCAGTTTATCCCGAATACGTGTGAAATATTCCATGGAGAGGAAAAAAAAAACCGTCTTGGGCTGATGTAACCGTTAGTAACGGCTATTCTGGTAAACATCAGCCATCATCTGTGACCTATAATGAACATACCTTCAGATTGTCAGGAAGATCGGCCAAGAACGTTCTGAGATGATCCATAAAGAAGAAAACCATTATGGGCCATTACTAACGGCTATAGCGGTAAACTTAAACATCGGGCATTATCCGTGACCCATAATGAACATACCTACGTTTTTTCTCAGAAAGATCGGCCAAGTACTTTCTGAAAACATTCCATAAAGTAAAAAAACCCGTTATGTTCCGTTATAGCCGTTAGTAACTGATATAACGGGAAACTAAAACGTCGAGCATCATTCATAACCCATAGTCAACATATCGGCCAATTTTCACAAAGATCAACCAAGTACTTTCTGAGATATTCCATAAAGAAGAAAAACCATTAGGGGCTGTTACAGCCGTCAGTAACGGCTATCACGGTAAGCTAAAACATCGGGCATCATCCGTGACCCATAAGAAACAAACTTGCTAATTTTCACAAAGATCGGCCGAGTACTTTCTGAGATATTCCATGAAGAAGAAAAACTGTTACAGGCCGTTACAGCTTTAGTAACGGATGTAACGGTAAACTAAAACATCGGGCATATTCCTGACCCAAAATGAACATGCCTGCTATTTTCAGAAAGATCGACCAAGTACATTCTGAGGTATTCCATAAAGAAGAAAAATCGTTACAGGCCGTTACAGCCGTTAGTAACGGCTGTAACAGTAACTAAAACATCGGGCATTATTCGTGACCCATAATGAACATACCTGCTAATTTTCACAAAGATCGGCCAAGTACTTTCTGAGATATTCCATGAAGAAGAAAAAAGCGTTACAGGCCGTTACAGCCGTTAGTAACGGCTATAACGGTAATGAGCATACCTACAAATGTTCAGAAAGATCGGCCGAGTACTTTCTGAAATATTCCATCAAAAAAAAAAAATTACAGGCCGTTACAACCATTAGTAGTGGATGTAACGGGGTAAACTAAAACATCGGGCATCATCCGTGACCCATAATGAACATACCTGCTAATTTTCACAAAGATCGGCCAAGTAGTTTCTGAGATATTCCATACAGAACAAAAACCCGTTACAGGCCGTTACAGCCGTTAGTAACGGCTATAACGGTAAACTAAAACATCGGGGATTATTTGTGACCCATAATAAACCTACAAATGTTCAGAAAGATCGGTCCAGTAGTTTTGTCTGGAGCGAGTGGAACACATTTTGACCACTTATGGAACACACACACACACACACACACACACACACACACACACACACACACACACACACACACACACAGAAGAGATTTCTTCGTTTCCATTCTACAGTACATAAACTTTGATGTTCGATTCTGCTGACACACATAATATGTGCTGTTATCATGGATGGTTCTCACATTCATGATACATCTGTCCTCAATATTTACACATTCTGATTTCGGATTTATCCCCAATTTTTGTCGTCCTCCTTCTCAGTGTTATCCATCATCTCTGGGGATCAATATTTTGTAACAAACAAGATGAAGTAACCTACATGTAACCACTGACTGATCAAAAATCCCTTTTAGACGTCTATATAATGATGATAATTGTTGTAGTTGATGTGGTTGTTGTTGTTGCTACTGTTATCATGGGTAGTAAGAGTACTTATGGAACGCCTGTCCTCGGTTGGAGACCAAGCTCAAAGCGCTTTGGAATCCACACTTAACCTCAGACAACGGGCTGCCTGTCTTGGTAGAGTTTAGTGGAGAGCTGCCTGCTGGCGCTACATTCAATCCTTTCCTGCGGCATTCAATCCGTCAGTCAATCGGTTTCCATTTACATTTTCACCCTTTCGGTGCATGATATATGTACATATGTCTTCTCTTCTGGAAGGGTTTGGCTGGATTCCGAGATACTTTGCAAAAGGAAGAGTCATATCGTGTGTCTCAAACCACAAAGAAATTCCACAGCATCAGCTTCACTGTCCTCACCAGACAACAGTTCTATCACCCTTCGTGCCCTGCTATGGAGGCGAGTTCAGTATCGATTTCCCCTCTCTGTCCATGCCCGTGGTAACTTAAAGTCAGAAGTCGCTATTATTAGCTGGGTCAAGGGGACTATCGGTGGACGGACAAGTTGGCACAATCCGCCGGAGAGGAATGTCCACGTTACACTGGTTTCACCACTATGCAACATTTGTCATTCCTAAGGACTTTATTTGCAGCGCCCTTCGTGTGCTGAATCAGAAAAGGACCACTGAACAGCACCAAAGAGACTCAGCAGCAGTGCGGATTCTCCTCCGGCGGGCTACTCTCTGATGCCCTGATGTTTATTGCTGCCTGTCATTTGTCGCGCCAGAGTTTGACAGGACAAACCTGGATGTGGCTGTCTGTTGTGGAGCCGGAGTGAGCGGGGAAGGTGCAATGCCATCAAGGGTATGGAAAATGAGACTCAAAACAATCCTAGAAAATTTGAACAAAGAGCTTTTCAACCGTGTAAGTTATGCAGCGGAGAAATACTTGCACGCAAAGACAAGGCTGAAAACAATACTTCGCAAGACATGCCTACATGAAAGACAAATCCCAAATACAATTTGTGATGAAAATTGGGGGCCGGAATAGCTCAGTGGTAGAGCGCCGGACTCGTAATCTTGGTGATTCTGGGGTTGCGGGTGTCGAATCTCCGCCGGGCCGTTTAAGTACAGGGGAATTCTTCCATTGGAGTCAACATTGGTTCTGACTCCATTTTCCATACAGTCCTTCGAATGAGAATATAAACCAAGGTTCCGTGTGTGAACTCGCACATAACATTTTGCACACACGTAAAATCCCATCTCCAACCTTCAGAAGAGAAAGCTAGTTTGGCCGCTGGTACAGATGACGCGTTACACACATGGCATGCACCCTGCGTGAGAAATGGAAAGAATGAAGGAAGTAAGGACATTGTGTGCACGATATTAAACGATATTGATTGGATAACACGAGAAACGCCCGAATGAAGCGCCAGCTGACAGGTCTTCAGTCGGCACTGCCCAGGTAGGCAGCCTGTTGTGTAAAAGAGTGTGGATTATAAAGCGCTTAGAGCTTGGCCTCTAACCGAGGATAGGAAACTATATAAGTATCCATAATGATAATAAGGATAACGATCAATCATCGTGATTCGAAGTTTAGAGAATTGAAATAGATTTTGTTCGAAACCAACAAACCACAGCGGTAAAACTGTGGTGTATCAAAATAAAAAAAGAACTCATGATCAGCTGTAGCTCAAAAATTGATAGCTAAGAGAAGTACAAATGTCATAATAATAATGTGCTTTTCCACTTACATATTCCATGTTTAGCAATAATCCTCCGTTTTATTTTTCCTTATGAAACTGCAGATATACATCTTTGATTTTGCTTGCTAAGTGGTTTTGTATTTCTCAGTTTCCAATTTCACGTCCTGTGGTATATTTGTGTTGTAGATTTCACAATGAAGATCGCGCTGTGCGTTTTCCTCACTGTCCTTGCTTTGGGTGAGTCAGCTTAGAAATCTCTCTGTCTCTGTCTGTCTGTCTGTCTGTTTGTCTCTGTCTGTCTGACTGTCTGTCCGTCTGTCTGTCTGTCTGTCTGTCTGTCTGTCTGTCTGCCTCTCTCTCTCTCTTACGTTTCTATGAACCTTCCAGAAAATTTAATATGGTGTGTGTGTGTGTGTGTGTGTGTGTGTGTGTGTGTGTGTGTGTGTGTGTGTGTGTGTGTGTGTGTGTGTGTGTGTGTGTGTGAAATCAGTGCATAAGCCTTACATGCATACATAAAGTTTGTTATCCTTCCTTTTCTGTTAGCTTGCTGCCAGGCCTATACAGAGAATGAAACTCTCTCTCTCTCTCTCTCTCTCTCTCTCTCTCTCTCTCTCTCTCTCTCTCTCTCACTCGCTCTCTCCATCTCCCTCCCCTAGTCCTGTACGATGTTTTCTGGTTTTATTTTTCATGTTTTCAGCGCATGGCGAGATGGAGCACATTTGTGGCAACGAAATTTGCACCATGGAGAGTGAACCCCACTGCCTGACTTTCCGGAAGACTGTGCCCAACAAATGTATGGCAGACATGGAAATCTGCAAGTCAGTGGCTGAGGAACAGCTTGGAAGGGGGGTGGGGGGAAGGGGGGGGCTCATACAGAAAAGATGAGGGGAGTGGGTGTCAGTGGGGTATACATGTTTGCTTGCGTGTGGTCATGCACAGTGGATCTCAATGTGGTGTAACGTATATGGACTAGTCTGCACGCAGTGACACCTTGAAGAAACGTAAACTGTGTGCGTGCGTGCGTGCGTGTGTGCGTGCGTGTGTGTGTGTGTGTGTGTGTGTGTGTGTGTGTGAGTGTGTGTGTGTGTGTGTGTGTGTGTGTGTGTGTGTGTGTGTGTGTGTGTGTGTGTGTGTGTGCGAGTGTGTGCCTGTGGTGATTTTGTAACGCATGCATTATACAACATATACCTAGTGAAATACGTGTCACAGAATGAGAGCGCGGGGATACGCGTGGAACTCCACGGAGAAGAAGGACTGTGAATGTGCCATCCCCTGTCCGACGAACTACGCACCTGTGTGTGTGGCCGGGACCTGGACACGAACACAACCCAAAGAGTATAGCAACGCATGTGCATTCCAGGCTGAATGCAAGTCAGTATCGTCACATAGTCTATGTCTCTGTTCATTTTAATACCATCACCCCCTCCTCTCTTTCTCTGTCTGTCTGTCTGTCTGTCTGTCTGTCTGTCTGTGGCTCTGAAAATCCATTATGTATGACACATTATGCAGCACAGACAATGATCTCCTACACGTGATGCACAAACATATGCTGAACACATGCTTCTTTGCGTTTTTTTTTCTTTTCTTTTTTTTTCTTTCTTTTTTTTTTTTTTTTTCGCTTTTCTTATTTTCCAGTGTGGAGGTGGTCGATCCTTTCCTACTTCTGACAGCTCTATTACGTTACAGTTACACAGTTCAATGACACACAATTGAGTGAATACATTCACTTTGGGCCCATTCCCTTCCCATCCCACCCTATCTTCAAATCCCGCTCTCTCTCTCTCTCTCTCTCTCTCTCTCTCTCTCTCTCTCTCTCTGACTGTTGTGTATACACACACACAGACACATAATTGTCTGTGTGTGTGTGTGTGTGTGTGTGTGTGTGTGTGTGTGTGTGTGTGTGTGTGTGTGTGTGTGTGTGCGTGCGTGCGTGCGTGCGTGCGTGCGTGTGTGTGTGTGTGCGTGTGTGCGTGCGTGTGCGTGCGTGCGTCCGTGCGCGCGCGCGCGCACGTGTGTGTGTGTGTGTGTGTGTGTGTGTGTGTGTGTGTGTGTGTGTGTGTGTGTGTGTGTGTGTGTGTGTGTGTTGTGAAAGTTTTAGTCACTACATGTTGGACGTGTCCCTCTCTCCTTCACTTTTGTTATGCTTCATTCTTTCACTTTGTCAATGTCTCTTTCTCCCTCTCTGTCTGTCTCTGTCACAGTCTCTCCCTGTCTCCAGGCAGACCATTTGATTTGCGCACACGTTTTTTTTTTTTTTTTTTTTTTTTTTTTGAGAGTTGAAGACGAGCGCAACATCTTTCTTTCTGCTTGCGCTTCACCAGTTTATTACAGATTTTACTGTGCGTATTTTTCATGTAGTCACATACACTGTATCATTGACTAGAAATTCACGAGAGAGAGAGAGAGAGAGAGAGAGAGAGAGAGAGAGAGAGAGAGAGAGAGAGAGAGAGAGAGAGAGAGAGAGAGAGAGAGGAGGGGGGAGGAGGGGGGGGGGACTTTCCACACTCCATGATGATTTCAGGCAGTTTTCGAGAAGCACGAAAAGTTACCCTATTAAAAAAGTTTTTTCTCTTTCAACTGACATGATGCCAAAGTCGTGAATAACGCTATTTTTTCACGGGGCGAAAGTCCTCGAAGCAAAAATCTACGGGGCGAAAGTCCATGGCCAAAGATCAACGGGGCGAAAGTCCATGGGGCAAAAAATCCACGGGGCGAAAGTCCATGGGGCAAAAATCCACGCGGCGAAGGTCGTCGGACCCGAGGAGCGGATCCGTCTAATACTGCACTGACATCACCTGGAGTGGACATGACCACACTTACTGTTGGGAGTCCACGGGATTTCAACGTGAAAAACTTCTGACCCCAAACTGGGCCAGCGAGGAAACTATTTCCCCGTCCATGTCCCCACTCCACCACACCCCACTCCTTTTTTCCTATGTTTATTCAGTTAACTGTCATTTATTTACTTGAATTGTCTTCTCGATTCCGTTGGGACATTCTTAAAAGCGATCGTGTTTAATTTTCAATTTGAAGTTTTCTAGAAGATCGATTTTACACTCATTTATTTACATGTGAATCTACGATTTTGCTTTTTGGATTTTTGTTTCGATTTTAAACCATCCTTTTTTTTTTTTCTTCCCCGTCACACATTTTATTCAAGCAACAGAAGAGATACATATACGCAGAAAGAGGACAGTGCGCAGAGATTTTCATACATACATTAAACTGATGTTACATTTTTTTTTTACAAAAAGAAAATATAATAACGATCAGCGTCTTAGTCAATTTGTAAGACTGCTACTGTTGTGATGGCAAATAAATAAGAGGAAAGCACAGAAGGAAAGAAGACTAAACAGAGATTTGGAGATGGTGGTCGAGCAAGAGAAGGGAGAGGAAGGGTGAGTGAGGACGGAGGCGGAGTGGTGAGTGGAGTGGGAGGGGGGGGATACAACAGGCTGAGAGAGAGAGAGAGAGAGAGAGAGAGAGAGAGGAGAGAGAGAGAGAGAGAGAGAGAGAGAGAGAGAGAGAGAGAGAGAGAGAGGAGAGAGAGAGAGATTGTGGGGGTAAAGGGATGGGGTTAAGGGCAGGGTGGTAGTCAAGATGTCAATGATATGTTGCACCGTGGGGACAAGAGATGGAAGAAAGGAAATAACTGACAAACTATACGCCTGATATTAAAACTCAGCGAAGTAAGTTAGGCCTTATGGCAGAAACATTCATATTGTAGATGTTCATGCAGCATTCAAAAATATATAAAAAGCATACTTTGTTAACAAAGTCTTAAAATTCTATCAGAGGTTTACACGGGGAGCATACTTTGTTAACAAAGTCTTGCGCACACGTTTTAATGTCATTAATTTGGAACATGTCACCTGACTCTGCTAATCACAGGTGACAGAAAAAAAAACAAATATCCTGCAGAATCACATGCTGTCACCGCTCATCTATATCGCTGATGGTGGTGGTGTTAGCGCTGTTATTGTTGTTGTTGTGTTGTTGTTGTTGTTGTGTTGTTTGTGATCTCTCTCACAATCCAGCGATGTGTTTTCTCAGTTGATAATTCTCACGACGCATACTCTATCGATTTTCTTTATCCATTATCAAACTCACCAACCATCTGTTTTTATTGTTGTCGTAATTCTCACCATCTCCCCCTTTTCTTCGTGTATGATGATTACTGCCTGTATCTGTGTTTCTTTGATGTCATTGTGCTTACATAATTGTCATCACCTATCCACGTATATGTGTTGTTATAATTCTCTCCACCTAACGATTTTTTTTCTGTTTACAGCACTCAATCCTGTTCGAATCTTTTTCACACTGTTGTCGTCACTGTAATCATTGGCTGACATCATTTTTCTTACAAATGTTCTCATGATTACGGATGCTTACTAAGGATGTTTATTTTGATACCTGCTAAATAATCAGACACAGAGAATGATTTCTTTTTTTTTTCAATGTAAATGTAGTTTAAAATTACTTCCCCAGACCTGTCTGTATCTATGGATTGTACTAAACTTAATTCAATGTTAGAATGGTCAGTGCTCTCTCGTAAGTGTCCAAGTGACATGAAACTCAGGGCATGGCATTTCTGGCAATACTGTCCACGCGCTTGCTTCTCCGAAACACGCCAGTGAGCCTTGGAGACATTTGAATCGCGACAGGCGCCAACAATATCTTCAGTGGAGCAGTAAGGTCACACAGTATGCATGCTGCGTAAGGTGATGACAGGTACAGCGTCAGTATGGTTTGAACTTTCTGCTTCATACTGCTTTAGTGAGCTGTTTGTGTTTAATCATTCTGTTTCATAGCGCTGTGTGATTGGCCGTCCTTTACAATCTCTTGTATTTTATTTTTGTATTCCGTGACACGCATTACTATTCATCTGTCGTTCTTTCTTTGTTCATTTCTTCGTTTGCTTCTTTGTGTATTGATTCATTTATACATTTATTGATTTGGCATATATTTCTGTCTTAATCTATTCATTTTTCAGACCAAAGAAGCTGGTAGAGGTGCCTTTGAACGAGTGTCCTGAACCCTGTGACTGAACAGGACCCGAAAACAACTTGAGGCTTGCTGGTGCTGTCGCTAACACCCGGGGTGTATTCACACTGTATTATAGATCTATTCTGGGCACATTTTGTTCATTCGCAAATTTTACACCTAATGATAAAGCTGCACATGCCCTTAAAACTGTTCTTTTTTTGTTTCAAAAGAGAAATAATCTTATTCATGGCAGGGTGTGGCGTATTGGATCTGTTCAAATTCTGTTATATACTTTTTTTAAGATGGTGTTAAATACCTGCAGTGATGATTAGTGTACATGTGCATGCGTGAACAAAGCACATTGTTTCCGTCAGCGAAGCCGTAATGTAGACTGTATGTTGCATTTAGTTTGAAGAGAAAAAAAGTAAGCTGGAATTTCGTCTGGTTGTCAGCCTTGTTCACAACACCTTGTGCTCTCAGCAAGTACTCTGTTTTGAAGATGTGTCGATACTGTTGTTTATTCCTGAGAGAAATAAACAGTCTCCTATCTACACGTTGTTTTCATTGTTGTTCATGTGTGTATATGTGTGTGGGGAAGAGAGAACTCACGTACGCGCGCACGTTCGACCGCGAGCGCGCGCATGTGTGTGTGTGTGTGTGTGTGTGTGTGTGTGTGTGTGTGTGTGTGTGTGTGTGTGTGTGTGTGTGAGTGAGTGCGTGCGTGTGTGCGTGAGTGCGTGTGTGTGTGTGTGTGTGTGTGTGTGTGTGTGTATGTGTGTGTGTGTGTGTGTGTGTGTGTGTGTGTGTGTGTGTGTGTGTGTGTGTGTGTTTGTGTGTGTGTGTGTGTGTGTGTGTGTGTGTGTGTGTGTGTGTGTGTGTGTGTGTGTGTGTGTGGGGGATGTGTGTGGGTGGGAGGAGTTGTTGTTCGTACTGTTATGTGCATGTGTGTGCGTGCGCGTGTGCGTATATGCTGTATTTGACGGTCTTGTTCTTGTTCCTGATCCTAAGTCATCTTCTGTACATTCACGCACGCAGTCTCAACACACACACACACACACACACACACACACACACACACACACACACACACACACACACACACACACACACGCACATACACACACACACACGCGCGCGCGCGCGCGCGCGCGCACGCACACACGTGTGTGTGTGTGTATGAGCGTGGGAAGAGGGAACTCACGTGCGCGCGCTCGTTCGTGTGTGTGTGTGTGTGTGTGTGTGTGTGTGTGTGTGTGTGTGTGTGTGTGTGTGTGTGTGCGTGCGTGCGTGCGTGTGTGTGTGTGTGTGTGTGTGTGTGTGTGTGTGTGTGTGTGTGTGTGTGTGTGTGTGCACTCGCACTTCTGCACACGCACACACACACGCACACACACACACACACACACGCACGCACGCATGCACACGCACACACACACACTTTCGAGTAGCGCTCACACACACACACACAACCACACCACACCACACACACACACGTACGCGAGCAATGATAAACATTTGATGGTAGGTAGGCATTGAAGGTCTGACCAGCGCGTCGGGCTAATGCGTAGGTGAGACATCCGCTGAATCGTAGTCATGAGACCTTTTTTTCAATTGTCTCATCTTAGTTGTTAATCATTTATCCATCAGCTTCAAATCATGCGTAGTGTGGTCTCAAAACTTGGTGGATGTGGTGTAGCGTATATGGACTAGTCCGCACTCAGCGACACCTCCTTGATGGAAGTGAAACTGAAACTTTCTTTCATTTGTTTCTTCCGAGTGAATGTGGTAAACATAACAGCATGAAAGCGTCAGCACACCCAACAGTGCATAAGAAAACCCAGACGCTTTGTATCAAATGACAAAATATCAAAATCGGCAGAAAAATATGGACCTTTGACGAATTATCTGTACCTCATCTTTGAACATACATTGAAGTTAAATAGTGAAACTGCGAATCTCAAATGTACTCAGTTGAGACTGCTTACTGTGTGTGTGTCTCTCTCTCTCGGCTTAAAATAGCATGATTTTAAGAAAACCGCCGAAAACTCACGACAGTGGATTTTTCCCCTACAAAATCTAGACATCTCAATGTCACGACAAGCATACAATCCAGCTCCAGCTGAAAAATCTTGAAAGTTCCCTCTCTAAATATTGAAATATGAAAAAAAAAAAAAAAATGTCCAGTTTTAAGATGCTGCATTCAGATATACCAGAAGTACAAGCCCACCCCACCCACACACACACACACACGCGCGCGCACTCACACACACACGCACGCACATGCTTACGCACACATGCACGCACACACACATGCAGGCACACACACACACACACACACACACACACACACACACACACACACACACACACACACACACACACGAAAACAAACAAGCAAACAAACAAAACAAAACAAAACTGAGCGCACGAGGGAGAGGGCGTGCACGCGCATGATCCATTAAAAAAGCTAAGAAAACATTACGCTATTTTCAAATTCTACCCATTTAAACAAAAAAATCCAAATCAAGCAATCGAACTTTCGGGCATCTTCTTAAACTTTTTAATTGATTACAACAGGCCGAGGACCCAAGGGAACCTGCCTTAAAAGATATTTCTAATCACTTCTGATTTTGTTCGCTTTTGACAAACGTTATAAACTTAATTTTCAATTCGACAAGTGACGCAAAAACCATCCTATGAGTATCCTTTTCCGTGAAAACGACGTGAACATGTAGTTTGGCAAGAATGTAAATTTCTGCAGATCGAGAAAACACCAACGTCTGTGTTGAGAAACGGGAAAAAAGAAATGCGTTCCGTCACTGGACACTTTACAATTCACACTCGTTTACACAACGGGCTGCCTACCTGGGTAGCGCGGACTGAAGAGCTGCCAGCCGGCGCTTCATTCAGTCGTTTCCCGTGTCATCCAGTCAATATTGTTTAACATCGTTCACTCAAGTTCCTTACTTCCTTCATCTTTCCATTTCTCTCACGCAGGGTGTATGCTATGTGTAACGTGTCATCCATACCAACGGCCAAACTGGCCTTTTCTTCCGAAGTTTGGAGATGGGATTTGACGTGTGTGCAAGACGTTACGCGTGCGGTCACACGCTCCAGACCCCTGACATTCACCCACCAGATAGAGCTTAGTGAATTCTAAGTCATTAGCAATAGTATTTGAAGCACGGAGGCCTTTCTTGTAATATGATGAGGCAGCTCACACACATGGTAAGCATTCCTCGTCAAAAGCACGTGTAAGTGGTAAGTCACAGTTCAGTTCTGTGGTTTACTTAAAGTCTTTTATCGTCAGATGATATTAGACACTTAAAAGAAAAAAAAAAAAGAAAAACAAATCCACCGGAACACTCAACTTATCATCCATGTAAGTACTTTCAAACCCATATCTGATTTAAGCATATTTACATAAGTGGTACACTAAATTGTTGATTTTATAAAAATTTTGAAACCTGTGATTGCGAAATAACCATGGCAATTTCAGCAACATATGGACCATCCGAGACAGTATTGACATTATCAAAGTTATTCATCTCAATACCTTTCTCCTGATAGAGCGAGGTCAACACTGAGCATTCAAGCAAAAGATGATGCACAGAAATATTTTCCCTGCAGTCAAAAGTAATGTCATGAGAATACCCAGTGTACCATGTATTCAGGGGAAAGTTAACATGAAATCTCCGTCCACGCACATTTAGAAGCTTTAAATCGAAAAACCGTCTTTAAAAAAACGGAAGGTGTCTGTTTTTCTTTGGCGCGAATCATCTTCAATGGCATGATGACCATGCTGCTCTTTCCAGCTCCATCTGCACCGCCACATCCTGTATTGCTGGTCATCATCCTAGCCCTGCAGTCCACAGGGAGCAGCCAGCATGTTTCGGCATGAGGCAACCCACCAGAGGAGACACAGCACTGCTACAGCATCGCTTCGGGTTGTGTTCGGTGGTGCCTGGTCTGATGCAACTGCAACATCATCAGGACACCACGGACAGGCGACAAGACATAAAAACTGCATTGTCGCGAAGGCAGCGTGAACGAGTGTCTCCCCTACGGAAGGCGCCAAAGTGACAGTCCTGACGAACTTTCGCCAAAGCCAACAATTTTAACACGAAAATTAACACGAGTATTGACATGGATATGAAACCGATATTGAGATCATTACAAAGGCAAGGCATGAAGGGCCGCTTAGTATTAGACATTTGATGATAAGCGAAGAGGATTAGGATGATGAAAACGATGTTATGGAGTTCTATTTGGATCTGAGACTGCATGAAAGGGCTGCACTTCATACTACCTTTCATAATCTGACCTGAGTTCAACTGCGCCCGAGAGATACAGGTACCTGCAGTGTTGGTCAAAAACAGCGACACTCCCAGAAGCCCACCTGTTTAGTTTTGGTCTGAAATACGATGGTGTTCTTTCAGTCTCCCCATTTCAGACCATAACATGTTCCACTCTTGGTAGGAGCGGGCCGAAGTAAAAAAAAAAAATCCACTCTTAAATGCCTCTGATGGGATTCGAACCCACGGCCTCCAAGTCGTCGTTTGCAACGCTAGCTATTGTACCACGGCGCAGGTGAAAAAAAAAAAAATTACAAGAGAGCTAATAGAATGGCGGCCGGCAGCAAGGGAGGAGAATTCATGATCAATCCCAATGGAATATTCCTACACATATATGTATACATATGTTTTTCTTCTGCAGGAGCTTTAGAGAATTTGTCTTCAGGGTATTTTACTATGTCACTTACTTCCCCCTCCCCCTTCTCTCTCTCTCTCTGTGTGTGTGTGTGTGTGTGTGTGTGTGTGTGTGTGTGTGTGTGTGTGTGTGTGTGTGTGTGTGTGTGCGCGTGTGTGTGTGTGCGTGTGTGTGTCCCCCCCCCCCTCTCTCTCTCTCTCTCTCTCTCTGAGCATTTCCGTAACGTGTTTTAACGAAGTGCCGCAAATTTGTCTGAACTCCGACGCCGTGTTTGATGAGTATTATGATAATTTGAATACCTAGACCCAGAATGATTACAGGGAGTTATTATCAGCTGACGGCACTGAGTCGGCGCCATTGTCTGGGACATCAACGAGTAAGGCAGACCATCGTTCTCCTGCTGCAGACATAGGCCAGTGATGTCTTTTTTTTCATTGTAAGGTTGGAAATAATATCACTACGGACTAGCCAGTTCCCTTTTACAAACTTGATTTGTTACACTGAGTGGTCTGCCGAAAAGACATGTAAGTGAACCAAGAGAATGATGAAAGGCAAGGGGTGATACACACCCATTTGCCTTATATAAAAGATTTTAGACTGAAGTGGCAGTGGCAGAGAGAGAGAGAGAGAGAGAGAGAGAGAGAGAGAGAGAGAGAGAGAGAGAGAGAGAGAGAGAGAGAGAGAGAGAGAGAGAAGAAGAAGAAGAAGAAGAGAAGAGAAGAAGAAGAAGAAAGAAAAAAGAGGAACATGATTCCAAGGAAGGAACCAGTGTGCGATATCACGTCTGCTTCGGTTCAATGGATTATGTGCTGCCTGACTTTGACTAATTCTTGAAGAACAGGGAGTACAAACATACACATTCGCATCATTTTCTGCCTCTCTATGTTTCCCCGTTCCTACCGCTGTCTCTTTCCATTCTCTCTCTCTCTCTCTCTCTCTCTCTCTCTCTCTCTCTCTCTGTCTCTCTGTCTGTCTGTCTGTCTGTCTGTCTGTCTCTGCCACTTCAGTCTAGAATCTTTTATGGAAGGCAGATGGTCTCGTAGGCAGCCAGAAGACGTGGGAAATAATTACAGTGTTGAGAACGTGTTAAGACAAAATACCCCGCAGACGTAGCAACCCACACACAAGACACACCGTGAGGTCATTTGCATACCTGACCTTTCACATTGCTTTATGTACGCATACTTCATCATGAATGTATGAATGCCTGTCACTCGAGCAAAGAAATTTGAAAGTCATCGCAGTAACATTATAGAATAAAAAAAAACGGTGAGACGTAAGCAGTAACACACAATACTGCTGTAATACTGACATATACGTACCTGCCTACAAACTTTGGTATTCTATTCTACTGACCCACATGTGTGCCGTTATCATGGTTGGTCGCTGTATGGCAGAACGACTGTGGGTCGTCTTGGAAGATTCATTCTCACATTCATGATACTTATGATCTCAACATTGTCCACATTCTGATTTCCGATTTATCTCCGATTTTTGTCGTCTTCCTTCTCAGTGTAATCCTTCGTGTCTGGGGATCAATATTGTGTAACACACGAGATGAAGTAACCGACATGTAACCACTGACTGATCAAAAAATCCCTTTTAGACGTCTATATAATGATGATAATTGTTGTTGTTCTTGTTGTTGTTGCTGCTGCTGTTATTATTAGTAGTAAGAGTACTGTTGAAGCCGCCTATCCTCGGCTGGAGACCAAGCTCAAGGCGCTTTGCAATCCACACTTACCTTTAAACAACGGGTTGAGCTAAGTGAAGAGCTGCCTGCTGGCGCTACATTTAGTCCTTTCCTGCGGCGTTCAATCCGTCAGTCAATCGGTTTTCCATTCACATTTTCACTCTTTCGGTGTATGATATATCTACACACATCTTCTCATCCGAAAGGGTTAGGCTGGATTTCTAGATATGTTACAAAAGGAAGAGTCCTGTCTCAAAACCACAAAGAAACTCCATAGCATCAGCGTCACCCGTCCTCACTAGACAACAGTTCTATCACCCTTCGTGCTCTGCTTTCAAGGCGAGTTCAGTATCGGTTTCCCCCTCTGTCCATGCCAGTGGTAACTTAAAGTCACAAGTCGTTAGCGTTGGCGAGCTCAAGGGGACGGTCAGTGGACAAACATGTTGACACCATCCGCCAGAGAGGAACGCTCACGTTACGCTGGTTTCACCCACTATGCAACATTTGTCATTCGTAAGGATTTAACTTGCAGGGCCCTTCGTGTGCTGAATCAGAAAAGGACCACTGAACAGCACCAAAGAGACTCAGCAGGAAATCAGCATTGGTTCTGACTCCATTTCCCATACAGTCCTTCGAATGAGACTATAAACCAGGTTCCGTGTGTGAACGCGCGCATAACGTTTTGCACTCACGTAAAATCCCATCTCCAACCTTCGGAAGAGAAGGCCAGTTTGGCCGATGGCACTTTACACATAATATGCACCCTGTGTGAGAAATGGAAAGAATGAAGGAAGTAAGGACATTGAGTGAACAAATATTGAACGGTATTGACTGGATAACATGAGAAACGCCCCCGAATGAAGCGCCGGGCTGGCAGCTCTTCAGTCGGCACTACCCAGGTAGGCAGCCAGTTGTGTGAAAGAGTGTGGTGGATTATAAAGCGCTTAGAGCTTGGTCTCTAGCCGAGGATAGGCACTATACAAGTATCCATAATAATAATAATGATAACGACCAATCATCGTGATTCGAAGTTCAGAGATTTTAAATAGATTTTGTTCGAAACCAATAAATCACAGCTGTAAATGTGTGATGTATCAAAGGAAAAAAAAACTCATGATCAGCAGTAGCCCTAAAAATGATAGCTAAGAGAAGTACAAATGTCATGATACATACTTTTCCACTTACTTAATCCTTATTTAGCAGTATTCTTCCGTTTTTATCTTTGATTATCAAACTGCAGAAACACGTCTTTGAGTTTGCTTGCTAAATGGTTTTGTATTTCTCAGTTTCCAATTTCACGTCCCGTGGTATATTTGTTTGTAGATTTCCACAATGAAGATCGCGGTGTGCCTTTTCTCACTGTCCTTGCTTTGGGTGAGTCAGCTTAGCATAGAAATCTCTCTCTCTCTCTCTCTCTCTCTCTCTCTCTCTCTCTCTCTCTCTCTCTCTCTCATACCTTTCTAAGAACTTTCCAGAAAATTTAATATGGGTTGTGTGTGTGTGTGTGTGTGTGTGTGTGTGTGTGTGTGTGTGGTGTGTGTGTGTGTGTGTGTGTGTGAAATCAGTACATAGGACTGATATGCGTACATAAAATTTGTTGTCATTCCATATCTGAATGCTTATTGCTAGGTTTATACTGAGAACAAAAATCTCTCTCTCTCTCTCTCTCTCTCTCTCTCTCTCTCTCTCTCTCTCTCTCTCTCTCTCTCTCTCTCTCTAACGTCACTGTATTACTCCAGTGTGGGAGAACATAAGGAGACGTTACGATTTTATTTGTTTTGTCTTTGATTTAGTACACGCAGGGAATGAATGGTAGTATTTGTATCCAAGGAAAGGAAAAGGTAAATGTTATTGTTCTGTTACACCCCACACGCACCCCCCCCCCCCCCCCTTATCACAAGACTTCTTTGGAAGTGACAATAAAAGTGTCTGTCTGTCTGTCTGTCCGTCTGTCTGTCTGTCTGTCTTTTCTGTCTTCTCTGTTCTCTGTTTCTGTCTGTCTGTCGTCGTCTGTCTCTCTCTCTCTCTCTCTCTCTCTCTCTCTCTCTCTCTCTCTCTCTCTCCTCTAATCACCTACGGTGTTGTTAGTTTTTTCCCCATGTTTTCAGCGCATGACTGGACAGAGAAGGAGTGTGGCGAAGGTTGCGCCGCGAAAAATGAACCTTACTGCCTGACTTTCCAGAAGACTGTGCCCAACAAATGTATGGGAGACATTGAAAATATGCTAGTAAGTGGCTAAGAAATAGCTTGGAGGGGGGGGGGGGGGGGGGGGGGGGGGGGGGGGGGTGGGGGGGGGGAGGGGGCTCATACAGAAAAGATGAGGGGAGTGGGGGGGGTCAGAGCGGTGTACATGTATGCTTGCGTGTGGGTCATGCACAGTGGGCCTCACTGAACTTGACTTGATCCTGTTGGCTCCTAGTGGAGCATAGGTCATCCACGAGCCTTCTCCATCTCTGCCTGTCCCGGGCGGCCACTTCCAGCTGGCCCAATGAATAGCCTAGTCGAGTTGTCTCCGCCTTCGTTGATCTTCTTCAGGTGGCGCGCGGTCGGCCTCTCTTGCGTCTTCCCTGTGGGTTCCATCGCAAGGCATGGCGGACAACGCTGGATGCCGGTTTTCTGAGGGTATGGCCAAGGCAGCCCCACTTCCTGCGCTTAATTTGAGTTTCAATGGGCTCTTGTCCAGCTCTTCCCCACAAGCCTTCGTTTGTGACCATGTCCTGCCACCTGATGCGATAGATGTACCTCAAGCATATGTCACAAAGGTCTGCACGGAGCATCTTGAAAACTGTGGATGCCTTGCCTATTCTCAAATAAATGTCAGCGAACCGCCCAGGGAAACGTGGACAAACGAGTCACAAGACAAACCACAACGCGTTTCGACCTCTTAGGCCTTCTTCAGGTGAAACAAAAACGAATAAAACACACGAAAATGCACTTAGCTTTGATCGCTTCAGATCGCTTCAGAGTTGAGTGCAAGGAAGAAGGCCTTCGGCAAAGTCAATGTCTTCCAGCTGGGAGGTCAGGGTCCACTGATGCCTCGTTGTTGGCCTCAATGTGGTGTAGCGTATGTGGACTAGTTCGCAGGCAATGACACCTCCTTGATGAAACTGAAACTCGGTGTGTGTGTGTGTGTGTGTGTGTGTGTGTGTGTGTGTGTGTGTGATGATTTATCTAACGCCCTCTACGTTTATGCTTCTTTCCCTTTACCTCCCGTTCTGTTACTGTTCTAATCACTGTCTGACTGTAATTGTTCCAGCCTCATCTTATCTTCATGTGGACAAACACTTTTTTTGTTTTCGTTTTCACGTATTTGAATGTGAACAACATGAAATAGTCTGGAAGACGTTATCTCACACTACGAACCACATGAGACAGAAAAAACGAAACAGCTACCCCTGCGGAACCAAATGGTCTCTTGCGCTTTTCATTGTCTTTGATTTACTGTTTTCTTTTTTTCTTTCTTTCTTTTTTTTTTTTTTTTCTTTCTTTTTTTTTTTTCTCTCTTCTTTTCTTCTTTCTTTCTTTCTTTATCTATTTACTCATTAACTCGTTTAATGATTTCTTTTTTTCTTTCTTTATTCATTTATTCATTTATTTATTTGTTTTGGTTGGTTGGTTGTTTTTTTCAGCGGAAAGAATTTGGGAAAAGTGCCCAGGGATTCGTGTCGCATTGACTGAATGGTACCTGAAGACTCCATGAGGCTTGTCGTTACCATTGTGGACATCTTGGGTGTATTCAAACTACACTAAAGCGCAGATAAACACACACGTATGTTTTTGATACAATTCATGCATCGCGCGTACATATTCCTAAATAAAAAAAACCTCGCATATCCTTAAGAACGTTTTTGGCTAGAAGAGATCGACTCATTTTGGTAATTGTGCACTGAATCTGTTCAAATCGTGTGCATTTATATTTCCCGTATCTTTAGACCCCACTCAATGTCACGATGCATTTGGTCACCCCCCCCGCCCCTTCCTCCCGATAAGATGTGAGTTTTCTCCATTTTCTGGAGCAAAGTGAATCTACTTTGGACATGTTGTTCGGAAAGCATCCTCCTCAGTCGCAAATAGCAGCCATTCTCCCGTATGTCCTAAACTTGCAAGAAGTCTTGTATGGCTCTGGCAGACCTGGCTGAAAGTAAAGAGCAAGATGAATAGAGGCAAGTTGGCTACGAGTAAACAAACGGATAGGTGGGCATAGAGGCAAGATTGCACGTCAACCCATCTGATCTATTCCTGTTCTGTTAACCAAACAGAAGAATGACACACATTATAAGGACACGTATTTAGACAGACAGACAGACAGACAGACAGGCGGAGGAATTGGGGGAAGAGTCGGCTGGGTGGGTGTGGTGTGTGTGTGTGTGTGTGTGTGTGGGGGGGGGGGGGGGGGAGAACGAATAGAATGTTACGTAACCAGGGTAATGGGTAATGAGATAAGGATATAGTGCAGTTTATTCTATCCCGCCCTGGAGCAAAAGGAAGCAAAAACAGTAATGGTTTAAACAACAAGTCTAAAGTGACCACAAGCTAGAGGGACATGCTCAAACGTAAGCCTTGGATTACGGGTAACTTATACACTGAAAGCAACACCACTGACGAAAGAAACACATAACATAGATGCAATGAAATACGATATATGTTGGGAAAAAAAGAATGGTACAGAGAAAAGGTACAGATAGAATAAGATATGAGAGAGAGAGAGAGAGAGAGAGAGAGAGAGAGAGAGAGAGAGAGAGAGAGAGAGAGAGAGAGAGAGAGAGAGAGGAGAGAGAGGGAGAGAGAGAGAGAGGAGAGAGGATTGAATACCAATGAGGGCAGGGCTCCTCGTTGTTTGAGAGAGAGAGAGAGAGAGAGAGAGAGAGAGAGAGAGAGAGAGAGAGACACAGAGAGAGAGAGGAGAGAGAGAGAGAGAGAGAGAGAGAGGAGAGGCAGAGACAGAGACAGAGAGAGAGAGAGAGGGAGAATTAAATACCAATGCGGGCAGGGCTGTCTTCGTTACTATCTGGTCTGGCAACGGACGTAGCTCTCTTACCAATATTTGTATTCTTTTGGCCCAATGCTGCACAACAGAAAAAAAGCATTAGCAGATATATAGCACGCACTCGTTTGCCACATGTAAATTTCTTGGCACTCTTTATCCCTGTCAGTCTAACGTTGGACACCAGTCTTGGCTCCATAAAAAAACCCGAGCAAATTAAGAAACACAAACATACCCCACGACACACACACACACACACACACACACACACACACACACACACGCGAAGGCACGCAGGCACGCACGCGCGCACGCAAGCAGCACGCACGCACGCACGCACGCACACACAAGGCAATGGAAGTAGTATGAATACGTCGAATGTAATATCTATTTGTCTATGATCGAGCCGACCCAAGAGCAATATTGAGACTGAAATCATTACAAAATTAAGCATATATACACAACCACAAAAACACTCAACATCATCGTCATCGTCAGTCATCATTTTCATACTTATATTACTACCACTACAACCACCACCACCACCACCACCACCATCACAACAAGAACAACTACTGCTACTACTACTACCAGTACTAAGACGACGACAACAACAACGATGACGACGTCTACACTGCTACGACTACCACAAATACAACAACGACGAACACGACATCTACGACGATGACTACCACCACCACCACCACCACCACCACCACCTCTACTACTACTACTACTACTACTTCTACTACTGCTGTTGCTGCTGCTGCAGCAGCTACTACTACTACTACTACTACTATACTACTGCTGCTGCTGCTGCTGTGCTGCTGCTACTACTACTACTACTATTACTGCTACAACAACAACAATCACAACTACTACTACTACTGCTATCACCACTACCACTACTACTATTACTGCTACAAACGATTCTACGCCTGACCAGTTGAATCCCTTGGAGTTTAATCCTCTCACACCCCCTCTCCTCCCATCACACATCTCTCAAATAATAATGATTACTATTTGAGAAAAAAAAAACCCTCAGGTATCCAAACAAATATAATGCTCCCCAAAACAGCACCACCACATACATGTATTTCTTAGTTAGAGGGGAGAAGAGACGGCGTATTTTTTTTGTTGCATTTAAAACGAAACCTAAGAGTCCATTATGGTTAGAGTTTTTTTTTCTTTTTTTTCTTGTTTTTTTTTTTTTTGGGGGTGGGGGTGGGGGTGGGGGGGGGGGGGGGGGGGGGGGGTTGGATTTTTTTTTTTGACGGACCGTATTTCGTCCGGTCCCAGATTCTTGGGACACGTTTGACCGGAAGAGGTAAACCTGTAAAACTGCGTTTTGTGTAAGTCAGATGAGCGAAGATTTCCCTTCAGTCTCCACAGAGGTACCGGCCGAGCAACTTGGTCAGAAGAGCCGAAGGGAGATTGTACAGGTCCTCGCTGACAGTCGGGTATGTGTTGACAATTGAACTGAAGTTAGGGGTTGTATTAATGAAGTTGTTTTTCTTTCTACAGATGGTTGGGAACTTTACAGCTCTTGGTAAAGGCCGAAACTATGTAACTGTTCCCTTGATATATGTTATGATTTGACGAGACACAGGGTAACATTAGGAAGTTGTAGTTAGTGAATGAGAGTCGAGAGGAGGAGGAGGAGAGTGGAGTGAGTGTAAAAAGAAGAAAGAACGTTGCATACTAATATGTGATCAGAATCACTGTATTATTAGAAAAACAAAAGTGTTGTTTCATATTTTCCCCGAAAGTATCTTAATGATGTGAGCGTTGGTGAGCTCTGGAAGTCAGCAATGAAAATTATTTTTCATAAATTATCGGAAAATGCATTCTGATTCTTGTTGTAATAAGACATAAAAAGGGACGAACAAAAATCGTTCCTTGATATGTAATTAGACACGTCTACACAGCTACACGTCTAGTGATGATGGTGAACATTCTTTTTTGGATGAAAAGGGACGAACGGAAATCGTTCCTCTATATGTAATAATTGTAATCTTGGTACTTTGAAAAAGGGTTCCATTGGGAAATCCTTTCCTTCAGTGTAAACGATCATGGTGTTAATCAAAGAAAATGCTCTATTGTAAAGCACCCACTGTATTGGAACTTTGTAGATTCTATTATGGGGATTTTCCCCCGAGTTCGAGTGAAATGTATGATGGGAAGAGTGACTGTTCAGATGCACCCGACACAGTCTTTTTTTCCCAGAAGCTGATTTTGAAACATTTGACCTAAAACATTCTACGGCAGTCTTGTTGGTGTACGTGAAAGTCTGTACATTGTCAGGTGCAAGGCGGGGGGACAATAGCATCCAAGTTCATGCCACGGTGGATGACTAGAGGCCATACCAGAGCGTGCAGCTAATGACTCCATCCAGTGCGCCGGGTTTTCCATTGATGTTGTTGATGTAAAGATTAGTCGATACTCACGAGAGATACACAAACAGAAAATAGATACGCTTCCTCTCAGTGGACCTTGGTAATTATTTCCCTTGAACAACAAGTTTCTATGACAATACTCCCGATAGAACAATGGTGAAGAAAAACCAAATCAGCATGCTACATTGAGCGAATACAACCACTGAGTGCGTTTAGCAAACATAGCAGGTCATAGTCGAAACGACCAAGGGGGTGAGGATGGGTGTGAGGAGGGGGTGGGGATGGGGGGGGGGGGGGGGGGGGGGGGGGGGCATATCAGAGCTGTATGTGCCAGGTGTTGTCCTATCACTGACGTCGGCAACCTCGGGAGTCTCTGTTGGCCAGGGCTTTGTGAAATGTCAGTGAGGTACAAAGTACAGTTCAAAGCGCTGCGGCTGCCAGAGGGAGACTATGGCCTGTTATTCATGCCACCTCCCGGAGAGAGCCCTTGATCATGCGCACGCTTTGACTGATGAAAGTTGTCTGGCCATCGGCTGGCGTTTCATCTTTTACTTTATTGTAACCATCGTTTCAAAAGGTGGATTGTATTTCAGCGTATGTTATACTCTTTTTGTACAATGTTTGTTTTTTTTTTTTCTTTTATGTACATGGTCTTTGGGTAACAGTCAACATAAAGCTGCATTTTAACAACATTAAGTCATATGTCTCTTAATGTTAATTTGCCTAACGTTGACAGCTTTACTGCGATGGTCAACAAAAGGACAGATCAAGCGATGTTAATGTTAAATAAATGCGTACATTATGTCAACATTAGGCAATAGTCAACAGTAAGAATGAAATATGAAAAAAAAGAAAGTATTCACCAAGATGTCAGGTCAATTGCTCCATCTCTCTTAATTCGCTCTCCTGTTCCAAGAAGGACTAATTCCATATTAAAGAAACAGTTTGAGACAGATTATGTATCCATTCTCAAACTGTGTTCTAAATCTGTGTGAATCGTGGTCGATTGTGCCCTATCCCTCATTACAGTAAGCAAACAACTTACTTATTTATATTGACTATCAAATACACTGTCCAATCAAGGCTTGTTGTCATCACTGTCCCTGTCCTGACAGTAAACACACACACACACAACACACACACACACACACACACACACACACACACACACACACAAGATGTGGCAAAATATCAGGCAAGCTATGATGGGAATCACTGCATGGCGGGGGAACCACATTGCGCTAGGTGATACCTATTCAAAATAACACCGCTCAGACTAATTCTGATTACAGTATTTGATGACACATAGAGCCGGCATGTGTGTCCCCATTTGGAGAGCGCTACCAAGACTAGTCACTCGCCATAAACTTCGCAACACAGAACACTTTGAAACAAGACTATGAAAAGGAAACTCAGAAAGTGCTGAAGAGAGTTCGTTGCATGATAGTCTGCTTTTTCATCGAACACGTCTTTGAAATTCGCATTTGTTTCTCCTGTATAAGCGAAAGATGGTTTATAAAAGTACAGAAGAAAATTTACACACTTGATCTGACGGAAGACACAAGGGAAAAATATAACATTGTTAGAAGTCTTTACGTATACAACTCGCGAGAAATTATATTTCCTGATAATTCTGAAGAGGTCAAATATATCAGTGTTCAATGTATCAATTGAGAGAGAGAGAGAGAGAGAGAGAGAGAGAGAGAGAGAGAGAGAGAGAGAGAGAGAGAGAAACAGAGAGAGAAACAGAGAGAGAGACAGACAGACAGACAGACAGAGAGAGAGAGAGACAGACAGACAGACAGACAGACATACAGACATACAGACAGGCAGGCAGACAGACAGACAGACAGACATAGAGAGGGGGGGGGGGGAGAGGTGCCATAAAACCACTATGCAACAATGCTGTCTCAGTGTGGAGAATGACCCGACCTGTGCAGGCAAACTCAGTCATCACCATGGCAAAGGTGAGAAGAGTCAGACACAGCTGCAGCTTCATCTTCAGTTTGGTTTAATAAACCTGAAATCAAACATTGTATCCCTCACATTCTGAAACAATAACACACACACACACACACACACACACACACACACACACACACACACACACACACACACCATGCAGACGACTAGTTCCATTGAGAAAAACAAAACCCGCTCTGAAAAAAAAAAATCAAATAGACAGCAAAACAAACAGGTACAAATATCATTACATCACGCAATACAAATGAATACTTCACAACGCAGCACATCCAGGCTAGACCATTCGATTTCATATGATGCAGCGCTTAAGCAGAACACAACACAACGCAACGCAAACGAAGAAATGGGGACACACAACTCCTCGAACAAAAACATGACACAGGAAAGTACAACACCAACAGCACAAGACGTCAGAGCAGGCAGTCAACTTGCCAGAAGACTGAAATGTTGTCCACAAGTATCTTCTGCCAGCCAGTCCCAGACTATCCAGAAGCATCCCAAAGACAGATTTTATTTAGACAGAACCACTTCCGACCCCTGCTAGCTCACCATCCTCTGCACGTCTACTGATCATCGAAAGCGAAGTCCAACAGAGAGATCGTATCAAATGAACATCAAACAGAAAGCCGTGGACAATATTATGGTATAGTAAATGATCGATCGTATCAGCCAAACCGACCAGTCGTTATCTTCAGCTTGATTGAAATGAGGGGGATGGGGGTGGAGAAGGGGGAGGAGGCGTGAGTGGAGGCTAGGGGATAGAGGGAATTTAAAAACTCTTAGAGCAACATTTTTTCATCTGCACACATAATTGAACTGCTTTCAACCTGTGTTGTAAAGTGACCACTTAGTTTGAAGTCAACACCTGTTTCCAGCACTCACATCAAAGACACGTGAGTGATGGGGGGAAATAGCGTACTCAGCACTAAGTGGTTCTCAGTCATTTGAGCTCGGAAGACTTTAAACGTTTCCGTTGGGAGAAGCATCCTTCAACATGTAATTTTTAAGTCTTGTGCACAGGTGCTTTAAACTAAATACTTAGTGTACTGCCGCTGGTTGTTATCAACATTTACCCCAAGAAAAAATGCATTAACGTTTAGAGGACAGCGCAACTTGTCCAATCGAGCCCGAACATTTAGCTCACACAGTGATACACTACAAGGTAGGTAGTTGAACAAGGCTTCAAACACTTCACTGTACATAATAAACAAGCATTTCAACTTGGCTTCGTCCGGCTAATATCGCACACCTCCTCTGCTTTTCATTGAATATATCACCAACCACATCCTCTCTCTCTAATGTTGTTCTCCCTCCACCCCCACAACACTATCAAAGACTAAACTGATGGTCAGAGGGAGAGAGAGAAAAAATGTGTGTGTGTGTGTGTGTGTGTGTGTGTGTGTGTGCGTGCGTGCGTGTGTGTGTGTGTGTGTGTGTGTGTGTGTGTGTGTGTGTGTGTGTGTGTGTGTGTGTTTAGAGTGTGGGTAATTCATGTCTCAGTGACAGAACACTGGAAAAAGGAAGTAGATGAGAAAAATGCAGGGATTGGGGAAAGGGAAGGGGGGAGTGGGTAGGGGGTGAGGACCGCCCGAAACTTTTGAGTTCTGGAAACTATGTGTCTGCAAAGCCAACGGCTTTTTGAATGAGGAAAAAATGATTGCAATGCAGTGTGCTTGGTTGTTTGTAACAATCGAGCAGATAGTCTGGAGGTAGCTATGGTGGTGAAACAACACACACACACACACACACACACAACACACACACACACACACACACACACACACACACACACACACACACACACACACACGCACGCACGCACGCACGCACGCACACACACACACACACACACACAGCCCCGAAAACAGCGTCTCACCTGTGAACACTTAGCACCTCCAGCCTGAGAGAGAGAGAGAGAGAGAGAGAGAGAGAGAGAGAGAGAGAGAGAGGGAGGGAGGGGGGGTAAGGGGAAAGAGGGAGGCAAATATACGGAGAGACAGACAGACAGATAGATAGAGAGAGAGGTACAGAGACAAAGAGAGAGAGATTATAGCCTGCCTGCCCAGCTCCATCGCTCTCTCTCTCTCTCTCTCTCTCTCTCTCTCTACGCACGCACGCATGCAGAAGAGCGCGCACGCTTGTGACAACACAGGACTAAAAATGCAACAAGTGACCGAAACTTTTAGGTTAGTTTGATCGAACAGGACACCAACACCATCCGCTGAATGTATACATTAATCACTTTTTTTCCTCCCTATTTTTCATCTTTTGTATCTCGTTGATTGTACATTAATAGATCTGCTTCAATTGATCTTGAAAAAAGATCTGTATGGACAAGCTTATTCAGGTAAAACCCGTTAAAGCAACGTGGGTGTACATCAAAAAGTTGAAACGAATAGATGAAAGAAAGCCGTGCCACATCATCCGATATAGAGGGCGTACAGAAGAGCAAAGTAAACAGACTAGATCAATGACCATCCCTTGGCCATGCTTTGCTCGCTGGTTTTTTCGAAAGTCAGCCAGAAAGTTGGGAGGGGAAGGGCTGCAGGAGGAAGCTCTGAGGTGAAGAGGTATAAATAGAGAGCAGTGTCATGCGCTGAACTAAACAGGACTGGAGGTGTACATCGACAACATGGCGCACTCTATCCCTGCAGCTCTACTCAGCGCTTTGCTGCTTTGCAGTTTGGGGATTGTAAGTAGGAATCAAAGACTTGATGGTGAGCACACTGCATCTGATGCTGCTTCTGCTGCTCCTCCTGTTGCTGTTGCTGTGCTGCTGCTGCTGCTGATGATGGGCCTTCTTCTTGTTCTTTATTTCCTGTTTAACGTGATCTTAGTCGCGATGATGATGATGATGATGATGATGATGGTGCTGATGACGATGACAATGATAATGATGCTAAGCCTTCTTTTTCTTTTATTCCTTTTGAGTCGATGTATCTCATTTTCGGACTACAACCATCCGTGTCACATGTTTGTACAAAAGGACTATAAGTAAATAAGCAGTTTAAGCCCCCACGTTCTTGGTAGTTTTAGAGCACGGTGCACGCTTGGTACTTTCAATATGAATGAGTTTCATAGCTCAGTCAAAAATGTCTTAAGATGCAGACGTGAATGACATTTGGCGTCTGCACAAGGAGATGATGTTTGATAAAATATTATTCTTTTATTCCACGTCCTGTGTGCCTTTATGGAAGTCACTGTAGGAAAGATGTCCACCTCCACCACTGCATATCTGAGATTGATTTCATTAAGATCCTGACCAGGCACATGTCTGTTAGGACTATCATTAGACCAGAAACCATCTGAATACTACAGAGCTTTGTGCTGAAATGTTGTCATGATATCAAATTAAAAGTTAATTTAGCGAATGTGGCTGTTTGTAGAGACTAGGTCTTAAAAAAAAAAAGCAGTCCAATGCCTCCTCAATCTGTTTATAGTTCCTAGAACACCTCTTTCCAAAACCGGCAATGATAATAAATCTCGACTAGAGTAATGATCCTCTTGTTGGAAGGGAAATAATGTGCGAGTCAAAGTCGTAATGATGATAATATTACTGATAGGAATACTAATAATGGTCAAAATATATATATAAAAAAAAGAGAGACAAGATTACTACCAGTCTTGGTGTCAATAAGTAGGTATGGGAGAAAGGAGAGTGGGTTAGAGGATTCTTAAACAGCAGGGTTGCCGTGGCAACAATCCCGGAGGCTAAGGCGATGGTGAAGTGTGTGTGTGTGTGTGTGTGTGTGTGTGTGTGTGTGTGTGTGTGTGTGTGTGTGTGTGTGTGTGTGTGTGTGTGTGTGTGTGTGTGGATATGTGTGTGTGTGGTTATCAACATTTCCACAACATATGCATAGGAAAGAGGGAAGATGGAACAGGAGTACATGTTGAAGAAATAGTGAATGAAAATAAAAATAAAAGAAAACCAAATGAAGTGAGGGAAAATGGAGTGGACAAGTATCTGAATAAACAATAGACTGATGTGAGAAATAGAGAGGGTGTGGTGAGAAGGGAAAGGAAGATAGCTATAAGTTATGTATAAGGTAAATAGTGGGATATATGGTAGTATGTGTGTGTAGTGGGAAGATATTGTGGGCTGAGACTGAAGTGATGGGTTGGTACATGTAACTTTAAGGTTGATGGTAAGAGGGTGGAGGGAAGAAGGGGATGGGTTTATATACTGACTGGGGGGGGGGGGGGGGGGGGGGGGGGGGGGGGGGGCATATATTCACCTATACACTCTCTCTCTCTCTCTCTCCCTCTCTCTCTCTCCCCCTCCCCCCCCCTCTCTCTCTCTCTCTCTCTAAAATTAAGTTATTGTTTCTAAGTATTATCATTATTTTAATTCTACAATTATGGCCGGCAATGGATTAGTGATAATAGGACATAATGCTTAGAAGCATAAAGGTGAAAATGACTGACGGTAATAACAATGACATCAGTGTGTTGTAAATTAAAATAGTGATGTAATGATGTTGATGAAGAGAACAGTAAAGGTAATGATATGATGATAGTGATAAAGTAATAAAGGTTTTAAAGTAATATACCCTCTTACCATCAACACCTTAAAGCGGTGGTAAGTGCAGTAACACTAGCGGAAATAAAGGCGCCAGGAAAGGAGAGGGAACGACCAGCGATAATAAAGGAGCTAGCATTCTATTTATGTGTGTGTGTGTGTGTGTGTGTGTGTGTGTGTGTGTGTGTGTGTGTGTGTGTGTGTGTGTGTGTGTGTGTGTGTGTGTGTGTGTGTGTGTGTGTGTTCCATTAGTAATGTCAGCCTGTTCATTGGTTACCCCCGCCTCCACCCCCAGCAACCGCCATACCTACCAACACCCCTACACACATCATTACTAGGGCAGGGGGGGGGGAGGGGGGAGTAAGTCGATTGACGCAAATGGTGAGACTCGGAGAGTGTAGGAAAAGGGAAAAGATGATATAGCTGCAACCTATGTCTGAGGTAAACAGTGGGAGGTAGGGTAGTATGGGTGTGTGTGTGGTGGGAGGATATTTTAGACTGGAGCTGCAGAGGTAGAATGGTACATACTACTTTTGGACGTTGATGCCATGAGGATGGACAGTGCCCAGTTTGGCAATGAGATAAGATTCCTGCATAAGGCGTTCCAAGTTGTCACTCTTCGATTGCCAAAGTGCCAAGACTTTGACATGGTTGATGTTGTGTTGGGCATGGTTGAAGTGTAGGGCGACTGGTTTGGGCCGGTGGTGGCGGATGTCGGCCAGGTGTTCAGAGATGCGCGTCTCAAGTGTGCGATGTCTCACCTACGTAGATCTTACCACACAGCTGGCAGTGGATGGCATACACAATGTTGTGGCTCTGGCAGGAGAAAGTGCGTTTAATAGTGAAAGAGCCCGTGGGGCCATGTAAGATGGTGTCTGGTTTGGTGAGAGAGCAGATTTTGCAGTTGGGTTTTGAGCAGGGGAAAGTACCTGGTGGCTTAGGTGTGGATATTTTGTTTCAGCTTAGAGCGCACCAGTAGGTCGTTGAGGTTTTTGTCACGTTTGAAAGTGATCATTGGTTTGGTCTCAAAGGCAGGTTTATGATTTTCTACTATGTGCCAGTTAGACTTCAGGATCCTGCAGATGGGCAGATTGTGAGGATGGAAGAGAAGGCAGGCAGTGGGTCTGTCTGTCTCTTTTGGGAGGTTTAGTTTCCAGAGTAGATGTTCTGGATTTAGCTGCAGTGCGACTGAGAGCATCATTGATGACGGCACTAGGGTAGCCACGGTTGGTGAAAAAATCAGACATTTTGGTTGCTTGTATAGTGAAATCTTCTTCGCTAGAGCAGAGTCTGCGTAGGCGAAGGAATTCAGAATATGGAATGCTGTTTTTAGTGGACTGGTGGTGGGAAGATGTGTAGTCCAGGTATGAGTGCGCATCAGTAGGTTTGTAGAAGACTGAGGTTTGAAGCAGTCCATCTTTGAGGGAGATAGTGTGATGTCCAGGAAGTTAACTGACTGTGAAATGGTGTAGGTCAGCTGGATGGATGGATGGAAGGGTCTGAGCAAAGTTGAGGAAATTCTGGAGGTCATGTTCTGGCATGGATGTGGCTCCCAATCCATCATCTATGTATCTTTTGTAGAGCTCTGTGTTGGGCCTGTGTAAGAGGTTAGTAGGTGGTGTTCTAGGTGTCCCATGAAGAGGCAGGCATAGGATGGTCCCATTTTGGTCCCATAGCAACACCACTGATTTGTGAGAATGTATGGTTGTTAAATTCAAAAGTATGAGGGTGAGGACTAATTCTGCAAGTCTGACCAGTGTAGCTGTGGGAGGGTGTGTTGGTTTGGGGCCGTTTGTTAAAGGAAGAATGCGAGGGCCTTCAGTCCATCAGTCCATCAGCATGAGGGATGGAAGTGTAGAGAGAGACGACATCAAGTGTAAAGAGGAGGCTGGGTTGAAAAGTGGGATCTGTGTTGTATGAATGAAATCATGTTGAGTGTGTGTGTAGTGTCTTTGAGGTATGTGGGGAGGCCTTGTACGATGGGTTGGAGGAGAGAGTCTAAATACTGTGAAATGTGTTCTGTAGGGCAGCTGCATGCGGATACAATGGGTCTGCCAGGTGTATTGGTTTTGTGTATTTTAGGGAGCAGGTAGAAGGTGGGTTGTTTGGTGTCTGTCATTATGAGGAGTTTGGCTGTCTTCGGTAAGTTGTTATGTTTGATTTCTTGTTTAAAGAGGGTATATTACTTAAAACCTTTATTACTTATCACTATCATCATATCATTACCTTTACTGTCTCTTCATCAACATCATTACATCACTACATTTAATTTACAACAACACTGATGTCATTGTTTATTACCGTCAGTCATTTTCACCTTTATGCTTCTAAGCATTATGTCCTATTATCACTAATCCCATTGCCGGCCATAATTGTAGAATTAAAATAATGATAATACTTAGAAACAATAACTTAATTTTTAGAGAGAGAGATAGAGAGAGAGATAGAGAGAGGGGGGGGGGGGAGAGAGAAGAGAGAGAGGGGAGAGAGAGAGAGAGAGAGAGTGTATAGGTTGAATATGTTGCCCCCCCCCCCCCCCCCCCAGTCAGTATATAAACCCATCCCCTTCTTCCCTCCACCCTCTTACCATCAACACCTTAAAGTTACATGTACCAAAACCCATCACTTCAGTCTCAGCCCACAATATCTTCCCACTACACACACATACTACCATATATCCCACTATTTACCTTATACATAACTTATAGCTATCTTCCTTTCCCTTCTCACCACACCCTCTCTATTTCTCACATCAGTCTATTGTTTATTCAGATACTTGTCCACTCCATTTCCCTCACTTCATTTGGTTTTCTTTTATTTTTATTTTCATTCACTATTTCTTCAACATGTACTCCTGTTCCATCTTCCCTCTTTCCTATGCATATGTTGTGGAAATGTTGATAACCACACACACACATATCCACACACACACAACTTATTGACACCAAGACTGGTAGTAATCTTGTCTCTTTTTCTTTATATATAATATTTTGACCATTATTAGTATTCTATCAGTAATATTATCATCATTACGACTTTGACTCGCACATTATTTCCCTTCCAACAGCCTCGTTTTCATTCAACGCCTTCTTTCTTGCGCTGAACACAGAAGCGATCAAAGCTAAGTGCATTTTCGTTATTTGTTTCATGTTTGTTGCACCTGAAGAAGACCTAAGAGGTTGAAACGCGTTGTGGTTGTCTTGTGACTCGTTTGTCCACGTTTCTCTGGGCGGTTCGCTGACATTTATTTAAGATTTGTTCAAAAGTAAAAAGCTAGTGATTAACAAAAAACAATCTTAAAATCAGTCTCTATTCATACTGTTTAAACTCCAACCTTATCGATCATATCAGGTCTGTCATACTGTTAAAGTCAATTCTAAGCCTGCTTGTTATGAGAGAACAGATATCACATGTTATACTGACAACATCTAAACTGGATCCATTTTCCGGCAGTCTTAAAGTAATAGAAATATACATTCATCTCATTTAGAAATAAGAAAAAAAAAAAGAAAGAAAAAAATGAAACCCGGTAAAACCACTACTAAAACCCTCATTAGGCTCAAACAACTTGGAAACATGACGTCATGTTTCGAACCGTTCTTGTCTGTACAAATTTCTTGGGGAAAAAAAGGTTCTCTCTGTCAAAAGACGCAGACATAAATTTTCGCGACGTCATTCATACACCTGAGTCTGCTTACCCCCTAGGCAATAAAACAGAAAGAGCGTTTTGCAAAGTTGTTAATGACATTCTTTTCTTCCTTGATTAAAAACAGTTCTTATTCTTCGTGATCTGTTTGTCTGCTTTTGAAATGGCAGATCTTAAAATTCTTCTGCGAAAACTTTAGGATCTCCGCGGTTTTGTTTGTTTTGTTTTGTTTTTTTTTGTTTTGTTTTTGTTTTCTTTTTGCTCTGTTCCTTTTAGATTTCGTTCATGTCTGTCAGGCAAGACTTTAACTGTTGCAGTAAATGACTTTTCGACAAAAGGCTGTAATGTTCAGTATGTGTTGCACACGGTTCAGTACTCGGCCCTAATCAATTCATTTTGTATATGAAACCACTGTCATATCTAATCGGCTGTCATTTCCCTTACCTGTCAGTCTTTTGCCGATGATACTCAGCTGCAGGATACATACCCCAAGGCAAAAAACTTACATCATGATCTGCAGCAAAGAATCGTATATTTTGAATGTCACAAAAAATGGCAATAATAATAACAACAACAAAAAAACAACAAAAACAGTATGTCTTCTGATCAAGTTGGCAAAAATAGCAGTCCCAGATGCCTATCTGTTGCGTATTTCTAACGTCTTCCGCTAAAATCCTTGGATTTCTGTTATTTAATTACACAGATTTCAAGAAACACGTTGCGTATCTCTGTAACTCTGAAGCTGTAAAACTGCTTCCGCATGAACTTTTTACTTCGATAATAACTTTAGAGGCCACAAAGACTCTGGCATGCACAATTGTCATATGTAGACTGGACCACTGTAATTCATTCTTTGCTGGCTGTCCCAAATATATTCTTGATTCCACCTCCTGGCTGGTTTGCAACATGAAAAAGTGACAGCATGAGACTCCCTTCCTCCAGTCATTACACCGGCCACTAGCCCGTTCCAAGATTGAATACAGGCTGTCAACTATTTATGATACTTTTGTGCCAGATTCGTCCCCAGCCTCTCCCAGCTCCAGGAGGCAGTTTTGCTCATTTCCGGACAGCAAACGTCTAGCTGAGCCACACATTAGTAATTCATATAGACACAGATCATTTTCTTTTGCTGAAGAACGTGTGTGGAAAAAACCTGCCAATACCTATTTGTCATATCCAGTCATCGTCTGCTTTAAAAAAAAAAAAAATCTTTAAAATCCCATGTTTTCAACTGCATGTCCCTAGCTTATTTTCATTATTGTCTTCACTGAATCTTACTCGCGCGCGCATGTGTGGTGTGTGTGTGTGTGTGTGTGTGTGTGTGTGTGTGTGTGTGTGTGTGTGTGTGTGTGTGTGCAGTAGTAGTAGTAGTTGTAGTAGTAGTGGTAGTAGTAGCAATAGTACTTCAGTTTTACGTCTTTTCACATATGTGATATTAGACAAAGAGAGAAGAGAGAGAGAGAGAGAGAGAGAGAGAGAGAGAGAGAGAGAGAGATAGCATAAATGTCTGTGACTATGTAAGTGTACGCATAATGTGGTTATCTAAGTGTGTGTGTGTGTGTGTGTGTGTGTGTGTGTGTGTGTGTGTGTGTGTGTGTGTGTGTGTGTGCGTGCGTATGTGTGTGTGTGTGTGTGTGTGTGTGTGTGTGTGTGTGTGTGTGTGTGTGTGTGTGTGTTTAAATGTTGTACTGATGAGCATCCACGTTAGGCAATTGTGGCAATAGGTATACGCACTTGTCATTCTGTGTTGTATTTCTTTCTTTTTTTTTTTTAAACAACGAACTTATTCATTATTGTTTTCTGTTGTCGTATCGTCTTTACTCTGCTGTGTTTTCCTTTGACATTGAATAGTGTGGAAAGCTGGCAGAGCATGTGAGGCGCAGCGCTATATAAATCTCCATTTAATGTAGTATGTTGATCATTACATGAAAATCGAAAGGTGGGCTTATTTTGGCATGTAGTCTTTGTGTTGGACCTCAAACCCGTAACTCTAGCTCTCACCTTACATTGTAAACGAAAGTCAGGATTTCAGCGTGCTGCCTTCTGCATTCTGACGGACATAACTGAACATACATTTATCATGTGACAACGACAAACAGTCGTAGGATTTGTCAAAAACCTTTAATATGGAAAAAAAAACATGCTTTGTGGAATAGAGAGAGAGAGAGAGAGAGAGAGAGAGAGAGAGAGAGAGAGAGAGAGAGAGAGAGAGAGAGAGAGAGAGAGAGAGAGAACAGGAAAATGAAAGAAAGAAAAGAAAAAAAAAAAAGACTACGGAAAGAAACACAAAAACAGAGCGAAACGAATTACAGCTCACATTGGGCAAATACTTTGCTTGAAATGCAGGTGAAGGTTGAGTCTCGTCGTCCCTCAGACTGCTGACAGCAGGGCCCAGATGAACGCAGACAGAACCACGATCACCTTCTCCATTGATTACCAGGCCTCTCAGGAAGCTCAGGTCGTCTGGTTTGCGGACAGTCCCAGAAATCCATACACAGGTGAGTGCCTTAAGCCGGTTACTCGTGCCTGTGACAGACATGAGCGATGCAAGATTACGCCAGATGATCTTTCCAAGCCTGTGATACAGACGATGTATCCGTGCCTGTGTACAGATGATCTGTCCATGACTGTTTATCTACATAATGCTCTATCCCTGACTGTAGCATGAATGATTTATCCAGAACGGCAATACAGATGATCTATTAATCACTGCAGTGCATATGACTTTATCCAGAACTGTGGCATAATTGATCGATTCAGGGCTGCGGGGTGTTGACAATATCCATGATCACGGTGTGGTTGAAACTATCCAAAATTGTGACCTAGATAATCTATTCAGAATTGCGATGTCTATGATGTACTCTGGACTGCGGAGCTGCCTGTTACATGGATAACTGTTAGGGGTCAAAATGGGGCTGGAATGAGCTAAATAAATGACTGGTAGAGCGTTGGAATCATAATCCTGGTGATTCTGGGATTGCGGGTTCGAGTTTCTGTCGGCGCCGTTTGGGAACCAGAAGATTTTTCCGGCACAGTTAACGTTGGTTATAATTTGCTTTCCTGAAAAGTCCCTCGAATGAGTCAGTAAACCGAAGTTTCGTGTGTGAGTGCGCGCTTCACATCTCGTAAAATTCCTACAATTAACTTTCGGGAGAGTTGGCCAGTTTAGCCGTTGGTATGGATGAGACGTTACACAGGACGGCAGACACAGAGATTTAGCGACAAATGATTTCATTATAATATGCACGTGCTTGCGTGAGTTGTGTGTGTGTGTGTGTGTGTGTGTCTGTGTGTGTGTGTGTGTGTGTGTGTGTGTGTGTGTAAACAACAACAACAACAACACAACAACAAAACAATCAAACAAAAGGTGTTTTTATCGCGTGCCCGATGTGTGTGTGTGTGTGTGTGTGTGTGTGTGTGTGTGTGTGTGTGTGTGTGTGTGTGTGTGTGTGTGTGTGTGTGTGTGAACAAAAAAAAAAAAAAAAAAACAATCAAACAAAACAGTGTGTTTTATCGCGTGGCCGATGTGTGTGTGTGTGTGTGTGTGTGTGTGTGTGTGTGTGTGTGTGTGTGTGTGTGTGTGTGTACGCACACTTGCGCGCGCACACGTATGTTGTGTGTGTGTGTGTGTGTGTGTGTGTGTGTGTGTGTGTGTGTGTGTGTGTGTGTGTGTGTGTGTGTGTGTGTGTGTGTGTGTGTGTGTGTGTGTGTGTGTGTGTGTGACAGCTATCTCGACCTTTGCCAACGGCAAGGGCAAAAGTACGGTCAGTCTGGATGCCACCATGGACCACCTGATAGTGGACATCGGTCAGCTCCATGGCCAGTACTTTGAGCTGCATTGGAATATCCCCAACACGACCAGCCCCGTGGAACAGCACTTGAACCTGGACCAGATGGTCGTGCAGCCTGGGTCTGATCTCAGCTATAGACCTGGCGAGTCTCTCTCTCTCTCTCTCCATCTCTGTCTCTCTCTGTGCCTCTGCTGTCTCTGCCTCTGTCTGTTTCTGTGTTCTGTGTCTGTCTGTCTGTCTGTCTGTCTGTCTGCCTGTCTGTCTGTCTGTCTGTCTGTCTGTCTGTCTGTCTGTCTCTCTCTCTCTCTCTCTCTCTCTCTCTCTCTCTCTCTCTCTCTTTCTCTCCCTCTTTTCTTTCTCTGCCCGTCTGTCTGTCTGTCTGGCAACAGTTGAAATTGATGCGATATCAGTGTTGTATTTCTTAAACTACTCGCTTATGCAGTTTTCAATGGGCTCAAGAAAATGCAGCTTTCGAGCTCCTTTTGTAGAACTCACTCTCTGATTCTATGAACAAATCATCTTTTACAGCGTTGACGTAGAGAGGTTACTGGTGACTTGTGTGCGGCTGTACCCAATTTACGTTGGTCTGAGACACATAGTGAACTGGCCTTTTTTTCGTGTTGAACGTGTTTGTGTGTACTGATATACCTGTAGCTTAATAGTTTCAGTGTCGTTAGTTGCATATTTCCCAAACGCCTTGTGGGTGGCAAAAATAAAACTCCTAACGAATAACTTGACTTCAATTTAACAAAATGTATTGCTGGATGAAGGGCAGTTTTCGTATCCAGTCCCTAAGAACGTGGACTAGTTATTTTAAACCGACTGAAACTTCCTCTAAATTTATGTATCATGTTCTCAAAACAAAGTGACCAGTGTGGCTTAAATAACTCCCAGAAACTGTACACTTTGAGAAAAAATGGAGAGTGTTGCCAGTGAACACGTCCGACAGATACGGCAGGTTTACCGCATCATTGAAAAGCATTGATTGTGTCTTATCGTTTTGGCATTTAACCTTTTCAGCCAGACATGCTAGATTTTCTCCATTGAGCAAAAAAGCATTAATGTGTGTCTTCGCTCCCCAAAAATACACGCGTATTTCTTTCATATGCGTGTTTCGTTGTATTTTTTACCTGATGAATTATCCTCTTTTTAATGTGTTTTCTTAGATCTGTGTTTATGCGAATAGCAATATCATCTGCAAAAATGTACAAGACATACGTTTTTAGATGATAAGTAGTAAAGGTCGTGACGAAAAGAAAAAAGAATTGGAGCTTGAATGGAATCTTGTGTGATGTCAATATCAATATTCCTAAAACAATTACCGTTTTCAAATATTTCATACAAGGAACATAAAACACTTGTATATTACTCCACCAATTCCGATAATATTCAGCTTGAAAAACAGTCGTGAATCTCAAACGCATTTGTAAACTTTAAAACACACACACACACACACACACACACACACACACACACACACACACACACACACACACATATATAACATATATATATTTATGTATATATATATATATATATGTGTGTATGTGTGTGTGTGTGTATTTGTGTGTGTGTGTGTGTGTGTGTGTGTGTGTGTGTGTGTGTGTGTGTGTGTGTGTGTGTGTACTAGCGTACTTCTCTGCACTGAAATTGTCTTTTGTGATGAACATTAAGCTTTACAAAATAATCAGTCGAGCATCTGCCTTTTCAAAAACGTACTTGGTATTTTGGATCACATCCTGTTTTGTGGTTTGTTTTGTGTTGTTTTTGCAAAAAAATGGAGCAATGTTTTCCTACTGTATTTTCAAATATTGTTTTCCAGCTTGATAATTTTGTGGTATTGGTCTATAACTATGAATTACAGACCCAGGTTTGGAGTCGGTATTACAACTGTCCTCTTCCAGATACTGAAGAGAGTTCCATTTAACCAAAGTTTTCGGTAAAATGAATGAATTAAGTATTTTTTTCAACACTTGGTACGAAATGTCATCTGTACCAACACCAGTTTTGTTCGAAGGGAAAGACCCTAAAGCCTCATTCAAATCTTCATGCGTTATAGGAGAGTTTACATAACGTTTTTGAACTGGGATCGGTTGCTGATGTATGGACTTTTATAAGTCTCCGTCCTCCATGTAACCTCTTAATTCTGATTTAAGGCTTGGTCGTATGTTATTGTCAGGGAATGCCTTTTCAAAAGCCTCTGTTTTCTGAGGAAGAATTTAGTGTGGTATGCTGCTAAGTTATACTCGAGTTTTTATTGACAGCTTTACCTACCATTTTTGCACACTTTATGTAGACCCTTTTACAAAGCAAACGTTTCAAACTGGCAAGATTCAAGAAAATGAGTTCGTTTGGCCTTGGTAACAAGTTTATTGCAATGGGTTTTAGCAATTCGCATTATGTTTAAGTGTTTTACCTGTTCGATCTTTTAACCATGTTTTTTCTTTTGCTTGTTTGTGGGGAAGGGGTTTGGGTAACTGCTTGCGTTTTTCGAGAACTTCCCTTGCTTTACTCATTCACGGATACGAATCTATTTTTCAACTGCAAATATGACAGCTCTTCTAAACGTTTCATGGGGTGTTTAAGTATCATCATGTTCAGTTGTATTATGATTAATATATAAAGGTTTCATTGATATAGATTTCAATCTATAATGTTTGTATCAACGTCTATGAATTCTATCTTCAATTCCGTTTTTTGTTTTCAATGATTGGTTTATGTAATCGTGGTACGATAGGAAAGTGATTACTTTCTAGAGTGTCGACACTGTAATTCACGTCACATTTATTGCAAACAATGGAATTTATTTTTTATGTATGGACTCTAAGCTCACTTGAATGATAACTAAAACACTGACAATACAATGTGAGTTTTGATATGATGATTTTAAAGTGACTTTGATCGGAACTGAGACACTCGTGACGAAATGTGTCATTTTCTTGTGGCGATTTTTAAGATGATGGTAATGGAAACTAAAACACAACAGGACATATAATGGCTACCAGGCTAAACAGGTCACTCAGTTAAAGAAGGTTACTCACTGTGTGCGTAGCTTTCGTCGGCGATCCGGCCGACTTCTTCAGCGCAACTACAGGGTTGAGAACTGGATTCAGTGCGCACCGCCGTGAGCGAACTCACGACAGTGCGACTGAATGAGTGAGGAGTACACCTATGGCAGGTTGTGTCGGCCCCGGTGGCAGTTAAGGGTGGGGTTCCTGGCGGCGATGTGGACTGCCTCCTTTACTCCCCTCTGGAACCATCCTGCTTCTCTGTCGAGCACTTGCACGTTGTCCTTTTCAAATTGATGTTGGTGTGGGTCAGATGTTCACCCACTGGAGAGGACTCACGTTGTGTTTCCTTTAGTCTCTTGTGCAGGTTGCGCTGTTTCACCAATGTAACTATGGTCACAGTCCTGGCAGTCTATCTTGTATATCACTCACTCATTCAGTTGCATTGTTGTGAGTTCGCTCACGGCGGTGCGCACTGAATCCAGTTCTCAGCCCAGCAGTTGCACTGAAGAAGTCGGCCTGATTGCCGACGAAAGCTACGCACACAGTGAGCAGCCATCTTTAACTGAGTGACCTGTTTAGTCTGGTAGCCATTATGTCTACCCATCAGCCGTTAAAAAACTTTCTCAACGTCTAACAACAGGACATAGTTCTTTGATGTGACGATTCCAAGGCGACTGTAATGGTAACTACAATACTGACAAGAGAATCCATTTTATGTGACGATTGTAAGGTACATTAATGGTGACTGATATGTTGACAACGAAATGTAATTTTTCATGTGATGATTTCTTCAAGTGACTTTAATGGCAGGTAAAAATACTGACAAGGACCATATTTATTATGTACAAATTCTGTCATTAAATGACGCATATCATATGCAATCTGGTCAACTGACGGATTTAAAGATTACCACAACAGAGAGAGAGAGAGGGAGAGAGAGAGAGAGAGAGAGAGAGAGAGGGAGAGAGAGAGAGAGAGAGAGAGAGAGAGAGAGAGAGAGACTAATGATGGGATAAAGTTCAATCAGGTAACAAACAGAACTAAAGTGGCAATGATAGAAACAACACACTGAAAATCGGACGAAATTCTGTCGGATGGATGACAGTAATGAGGCCACGACAATTTTCAGGCGAAAATGCTGAGGTGACTTTAACTATCCCTAAGAGCGGAACCGCAGCGGCCAGCAATGCCAGCCTGTACCACTGGGGTGTGTGGGTGGACCCCATCTCTGGGGAAGCAACAGGCTGGCGTATTCCCAAGATTCCCTTCCTGTCCATGGTCAGTAGCGCAGAGTGTTGTGCATGCACGCTCTTCGTTTGTTAGTTTTGTACGTTTCTGTTTCTAACCCAGCTAGCCAAAGAACAACATTCCACTTTGGGGTATATTTCACTTGAAAGGCAAAATCTACAACCGACCAATGGTGCTCGGCCGTTTACGACTTCCGGGAATGCGTGCACTACGCTTAAGTTTTTCTTTTTTTTTTTTCTTGGTCTTTTTATATGTCAGTATGCTTATTTCTATATTGTTTAATGTGTTGTTGTTTCTCAGCATTTTCTTTTGACTGAGATTGTCACCATTTTCTGTTGTTTTTCAGCATTTTTCTTTCGGCTGTGATATTATCGGCATTTTTCGGTTGCTTTTCAGCATTTGTTTCTGCAGTGATATTTTCAGCATTTTTTCTGTCGTAATGTTTTCAGTATTTTTTTTTTCTGCTGTGACAGTGCCATTATATATTTCTGTCGTAATGCTTTCAGTATTTCCTTC
>JADBJO010006340.1:70000-90000 GCA_016801955.1 Conus betulinus | reverse complement strand
TCCGGGCAACTGTTTGTGTCCTTCCTTCATGATTAGCCTTTGTGTTACAATGCATATAAATAGGAAAATATGAATGTAATACTTATGTGGCTTGTTTTCATACTTTGTTATATATTATTTCATTAAAAAAATGAATGTGATATGTGGCTTGCTTTGATAGTTTGTCATATAAAATATCATTGAAATACAAATTTAACACGTGGATTGTTTTCATAGTTTTTTTTTTTTTTTTTTTTTTTTTTTTTTTTTTTTTTTTTTTTTTTGCTGTCCCAACCTCTGCGCCACCTCAGAGGCAGTGCACCCATGCCGCTCATTCCGACACCCTGTCCACTGCCACGGCCCGGTCGGCCCTGCCGCAGCCCCGGCACCGGCAATCCACAGGCAGCAGTCAATGTCAAGTCGTCAAGAAGCAACCCACCGGAGGAGACACTGCACTGCTGCCGAGTCACTTCAGTGGTGTTCAGTGGCAACTGTTCTGATCTAACATACGCAGGACACCACCTACTAAGCCCCCTACTGACGACAATAATTGCTTAGTCGCGGAGCCGGCGTGAGTGAGCTCTCCCTCCGGAGGGCGCCACCACGTCCGTCCAACGAGAGCCCCCATGGACTCGCCGATACCGGTGACCCCGACGGAACCAAACCAAGGCCACAGACGTGGAGAGGACATCGAAACTGAGGTCACCATGAGAGCAGGGCATGAAGGGCCACAGAATTTGAGACTTTTTTATGCTGATCGATGAGAATGAGGATGCTTATGATGATGCTACGGATTTCCATTTCGGTCTGAGACTACTTGAAAGGGCTGTACTCTACGCTTCCTTTCATAATATATCCCGGCGTCAACCAGGCCCGAGAGATACAGACACCTGCAGTGTTGGTCAGGAAATTTGAGCAACACTCTCAGAAACGCATCCATTAAGTGGATGAAACTCGACTGTGTGGTCCCAGTCTTCCCAACTGAGTCCGCAGCAAACACAACTCTGGGTAGGAGCCGGTCGGGGCAGAAAAACCCACATGACTTCTGATGGGATTCGAACCCACGACCTCCCAGCCGGGAGTTCGCGACGCTAACCACTTCGCCACTTGTTTTCATACTTTATTAGATATAATATTGAGAATATGCATGTAAAATGTGGCTTGTTTTCATACTTAAAGAAAATTAATGTAATATGTTGCTTGCTCTGACATTTTGTTTTTTGTATATCATCATCAAACATGAATGTAGTATGTAGCTTGTTTTGATACTTTGCACTAAAGAATATGATTAACAGAATAAATGTAATATGTGGCTTGTATTGACAATTTGTTATATTTCATATTCTTGATTTTGTAATTAACAAAGATCGCATGCGATATCGTTTTACATGGGAAATCAGTCGGTTTTTAAAGAAGATATAGACAAACTCTAGACATGCACAGGGCGTATATTTTTGTGTTTTGTTGTTGTTGTTGTTGTTGTTGTTGTATTGTTGTTGTTTTTAATTTTCTTCCTCTTTAAACTATAAAAATGGCCTATTTCATACTTGAGGACACTGTGACCATTGTACTATGACTTAATGCATGATTATCGTTTGAATATGTATGGCCGACATACATCCTTTGTATTTTGTATTACTACTTTATGTGCTCACTGATTAATGAAGAAAACCCACACTTTTTCGCCCGTTTGCTTCCTGTCTTACTTTATGCTTAGATTACACTTGGCTTTTTTTTTTTATTTTACTGTGTTTCTCTCAAAATGTATTAACATGTCTATTTTCATTTCAACAACGAAAATGAAGTGTGGCCAATAGGTGTTGCACACTTCTCATATTACGGTAACTGTCACCAAAAATGTCATTCCAATTTGATAAGATATACACCATCAAGGAAAATCCGAAACTTTGGAGTGAATTGATTATAATGGCTGTCTAGGTAACTTGTAGTTCACGGAACAGAAAGGAATCAAAGCTGATCGGATAAACTCCCACAGGTAATGTTGTAGTCTTATTCTTTTGCAGTAAGTTCGAGCAACTTCTTCGGACTAATGTTGCGAATGGAAAGAGTCCTGTGTGTTTTGTCTGCTCAACAATCCAGATTGATATATTTCGTGTACACGGTCGTTCTATCTAGTTCTGTTAACAGCCTTAAGGAGAAGACACTGACTTATATTCTGAATCACTGTGCCAAACAATTCTAAGATCCTCCTTGACTGCTATACTGTAAATGAAAAAGTAAGTAAGTGAATAAGGAACAAATCCGAAAAAAATCCAGCTTTAAAGATGATTGTGTGGCTGCAACATCCTCTCAGTGAAAGGTGAAATGGACATGAGCACTATATGAGTAAACACGCTTAGGAATTCAGTGGAAAAGAAGTACTGGCATGTGTCATGCATTTAACGGCAGCACTGAAATACTGTGAAACTGCCCTTTATTTAGGTTGGTACAGGGGGAGTCATTCCTTTCGTATTGTCACAGGATACGCTGCTGAAGGGTTCTGTCAAGGGAGATGACCAAGTATTCTTCACGTGAGGCGTACCCCGAGGAGTTTGAACTAAGGCCGACAGCATCCATGTTCTGACGTCACTTCCAGTCCTAGAATATCGATGACAGTCATCCCTTGTCTTCCTTTTCCACACTCTAGTGTTCTACCGCGCTTAAAATGTCGCTTTTTAGACTTCTCAATGTGTCTGCTTCCTCGCAAGAATTTGCATTAATTCTGTTAAGCCCTCATAACAGAGGCTCTGCCAGAAAATTCATTCGACGATGATGATCAATTTCAGATCGGTTGACTTTTTTGACTCTCCTTTTTACTGACGGAAGAGTTTCAAATGTGTCTTTGTGCAATAAAATCACATTTGCTGTAAAGTGAATGTGCTGCTGTGACCTGCGTGCTTACAAACATGATCAAATCTTTTCGTTTCTGTTTTCTTTTCCTCGCGCCCCCCCCCCCCCCCCCCCCCCCCCCCCCCCACACACACACACACACACACTCCCTGCGATGTGATTATGTTTCATTCGCCATTCGGTATGTAGACAGTCTTCGGTCAACGCTCAACAGATATGACATCACCAAACCTGTTCGTGTTATCGTCCTATTCATTCCATGCTTGCCGTTATGATCCAAATTAAAAAAAAAAAAACACCTTTTTTTATCGAGTTCTATATCGCTCAAACACACACACACACACACACACACACACTCACACACACACACACACACGCACAGTGTACAACCACGGATTAATCTGACAATAAACTGGTTTCAGTCAGTCAGTGTGTGCGTGCGACACACACACACACACACACACACACACACACACACATACACACACACACACACACACACACACACACACACACACACCAACGCTTACACATTCATGTTTGTGGACCTTGCCGTTCACACACCTACAGCGCCCTACCGATGAACACCCACCAGCGCACGCACGTCTCAGTATACAATGGGGTCCCAGAGAGATTCAAAGTCATATCTCAGTTGACGTGTGTTAGATCATTTATGTGTTTTATTGGAAAGGACCAGTATGAGATTGCCTCAATCACTAGGAGTCTTCGCAATGTTGGTCTTGAGATTACTTCAATGTTTGTTTGGCTGGTGATGCTTTTTGCTGTTCCGTTAAGGCTAGATGTGTAGCCACTTCCTCTCTTGAACGATGGTCTGTAGTAACTTTGCTCTTGTTTATTTAGGTGATTCTTTAGATTTCTTTGGTAGAGCGCCTGACTCGTAATCTTGGTGATCCTGGGGTTGCGGGTTCGAACCTCCGCCGGGGCGTTTCGGTACAGGGGGATTTTTCCCTCGGAGTTAACATTGGTTCTGACTCCATTTCCCATACAGTCCTTCGAATGAGACTATAAACCGAGGTTCCGTGTGTGAACGCACGCATAACATCTTGCACACACACACGTAAAATCCCATCACCAACATTCGGAAGAGTAGGCCAGTTTGGCCGTTGGTATGGATGACACGTTACACATAGCATGCACCCTGAGTGAGAAATGGAAAGAATGAAGGAAGTAAGGAAAATGAGTGATCGAAATTGAACGATACTGACTGGATGACACGGGAAACGACTGAATGAAGCGCCAGCTGGCAGCTCTTCAGTCGGCACTACCCAGGTAGGCAGCCCGTTGTGTAAACAAGTGTTTTTCCTTGACCGCCGCATATTGCGGGTTTGGGGGATTTTCAAGTGCTCTGAAATATGCCTTCACCCGTTCTAGCTTGTCCTGTCAGCATTGAAGGAAGGTCAATCGGGTATCGCATAGTTTTAACTGGTGTGTCCTTCGTGGTTCCCAGGATCAGTCTCATTGCTTCATTTTGAATTCTTTCTAATTCAAGAAGACTGCTCTTGGAAAGTGTTGTAAGCCCTAATCCCACTGAGCCCATGTGCGTGACAAAATTGGTAGAGATGACGCTGTTCAATGCCGTTAGCTGCCATTGCACCGTTTTTTGTATTGATGAATAGTATTCTCAGCATGCTTTTTAAAGGTTAGCATTCTGTCAAAGCCTATACCCAAATGGACGATTCAGTTTCTTAGCACCAATGAGCAATGTTGTTCAATTGCTGCTCTAACTGATTTCGGTCTTTCTTTAGCATCCTTTCATGTTCTGTAGATCACATCATTATCTGTATGTGTCAACACTCGAGAAAGCACCCGAACGCAAGTAAGAAAGCATCCGTTTAGTTCAAAAGAAGTTATCTAGTTCTGAAGCAAGTTGCAGTATTGCTGAAATTGGCTCAAAAGACAAATAAACACACAAAAACATGGCACGACGTTTTTGCTACTAGCCGATATTTTTGGAACTAATAACAATGTCTTTGTTACTAAGTGTACATGAGTCACACGGAATGTTTGGAGAGAAAAAGGAGTCAGTTCTAACCGTGGGTTCCTTAAAGAGAGGATGCCGAGAAGTGTAAGGAGAAGGGAGAGAGGATTACTGTTATCAGGGATTCATTTCGAAACTTTTTTAAACAGAATTCAGACTCCTGCTGGTCCTTATTTTTTGTAACTCGATAAGTTCATTTTTTCCAATTTGTATTTTCACACACACTTTCAGTGTGTTCCTTTACCACCTGATTTGCCACCTTTTTTCTCACTATTAGCGCTTTTGATTCTGCCTTTTCGATTGTGCTTTTCTATCCACCTCTGCTTTTTCGCCAATATATTTTCCTTCCCATTCCACTTTTATCATTGCTGCTTTTCTATCTACCCTTGCTTTATTAGCCGCTGTATTGGCCACCCACTCTTTGAGTCTATGTTCCCTGTCACTGGCTTTATTAAAGTGTTTTTGAATCTCAACTCGATCCTCAATTCCAAATTATTTTGCCCGCCTTTGGTCAAATTTCTCATTGGGGATCTACATATTGAACACCACCAATAGAGAAGAGAGGTTAAACAATGAAAATGCCAAAACAAATAACGGTAAAATAAGTACGAAGGAATTGTTCAAATAAAGAGTTGATCATGGTCCTGCTGGAAAAGGGCTGCATCCCATTTCAGTTTTCTTCATATACTTTAAAACTGTGGGGAAAGAAGCCTTCCACTGCATGCACATGTTGGTCTTCTTCTTTCGGATTTTGCTTAAGCTTACATTACGTCCAAGGTGGCGTCCTCCATGGTGGGAATCGACTAACGGTGCTGTCATTATTCACACAGTCTACAGCTGGTCTTGCAGTATCCGTGTTCCCTTTCATTATGATTTGACTTGGGAGAGCGGTACATGGTGGAGCGATTCCTCTCCGGTCAGATTTTCTTCTTGGACTTATTCATCATATGTGGAAGGCAGTGCACGTGTTCCAGCAGCAGGTGAGAACCTCTGATTTGACTTTAAAATGGGGCTCTGCATCGGCCACGGAAAAATGTACCATCATATGTACAAGATGCCGAGACTGGTGCCCCCTACTATTTGTCCATGTGGACACGAAGACCAGACTGCGGAATATATGGTCCACAGATGCCGCCTCTGTAAATCCGAAAGGCAAGACGTGTGGCCACCAGACACCCCACTGGTGACTGAGATCTGCACCTGTTTTCAGTAGAATGTAAAACGCCCGGTCTCTTTATTAGCAGAGCTGGACAAAATGTAAAGTCATGTTTATCAAAAAGACGTGGAAGTTCAGTAAAGCCTGTTTAGTTATTGCGACACAAATCTGCTGCTATTCTATGACTAAAACAAACGCTGTGCCGGCTTGGGTCATGGTAATGTAGCGTTTAAATAACAGTAAAAGTTAGCAATCATCTTGATGAAAATATTAATCCAAGATATAAAACTTCACAAGGGAAAATCGTCACAAAAACTGCGTCAAATAATTCGACAAAAAAAAAGATCAACGACATGTCATTGTTAGGTGTAACATGTTCTTCATAGAGAAACACTTGGGGTGAATTATTTCTTGACTGACAGATCCAGATACTTTTTTTTCTATTGAGGTACCATGGCTACCTTGACAGAGATTTTCCCTTCAATATTTTGTCGTAAAATTGGTCAGAATATGTTGACGTCAATTGTCTTGCCTTTGGTAAATGTACAGTCCGTCAATTATCAACCATTGGACACTGATCTTCAAGTTTCTCCATGCCCACGTAACCAGCTTTGGGTTGGTGGTAGCGGTGGGGTTGGTCAAGGATACATCCATATTTTTTTTGTTCAGCCTATAAAATATTCCGTTTAGTCCAGGCAAAACTTTGACTGGCTTCCCTAAGCACGTTTTGTATTTCTATCCAGTGTAAGTGGCTTTTCAATGAACTGCTTTTTTCTTAAGCTTTACAGGCCGACCCAAGCCCTGGATTTCGAGTGTCACTTTGCTGTAAAGGTCGAATTACATTTCCTGAAATACTGCTAGAGATTGTATTTGTCCGTTGTGAGTATCCTTTGTTTTGGCTGCTGGGATGGTTACCTGACGAACTTGAAGGTGTCTCTGAGGAAGCAAACCCTGGCTTTGTTTCTTTCTGCTTCTTCTCTTTCTCGCTGATTCTCTTTGACTAGGGGACCGTGATGTACTTTCAGATCTTGCCAGAGCTTCTAAAGCCCTTTTTATCTAAGCTTCTGTAGCAATCTTTATCAGTGTCTGGAGATGTTCACCCTCTTCTAGATCTTATGCATTTATTGTCGGTGTCTTGCTTTTTGAGAAGGTCTTTTCAGTTATGCTTGTTTCACTCCAAAGGCGCCTTTACAGGTTCCGCACACAATGTCTCCAAAGGTGGCTAGTCGGTGCTTCAGTATGCCATTTCCTATCGCGCATTCTGTTTGAGGACTCTTTTTCACTGAATTCTGCGACAAAGTCCCATGTACATCTAGAGTCCCACGGAATGCGGGGTCATAGTGTGAGAAAAAGGTAACACTGTACATCTGTATTGCATGTGGAGTTCACAGACCTAACGCATTAGCAAACGTTTGCAATATGCAGCTACCAGGGAAAAAGTTTTACGCAATACTGTTGTGACATCAATTTGCTTTGATGTCATTTGTTCTTCTATGCTCTTTTTTCCCTTGTGTTTTCTCTTCAGTGTTTCCTAATGAAAGATTGGGTGTTTATTATTTTTTTTTAAAAAAGACTTTAAAGTTATCATGTTTCAAATTCTTTCTGGCCATTCACACAGCAGATGCGCATAACTTGTTGCGAACCGTGCCTGTGACATTCAAACCATTTACCTGGTAGCTGCATAACGCAAGCGTTTGCTACATGTGTTAGGTTTGTTAGGTTTCCGCTAAGAGTCTCCCTATGTATTTCCTTTTCCACCAGCCCCCACTCCACACACACACACACACACACACACACACACACACACACACACACACACACACACACACACACACACACACACACACACACACACACACACACACACACACACACACACATACTTCCCCCTCCTCCTCCCCAACCCCCACCCACCCTCACTCACAACACATACCCCACACGCTTTGCCCCCTCCCCCCCTCTTCCGCCCTGCACCTGTCCCCCACCCACCACTCACATATACTCCCACACACCACGCCCACCCCACCCCTCCCCACCCACACCATCCCCCCCACCCACACTACCACCACACACACACACCCCCCACTTACAAATACCCCAACAAGCACCCACACACACACACTTCCCCTTCCCCCAATACAAATAAACATACCCCCCCCGTTCCCCCCCCCCCCCCCCCCCCCCCACTACATTCCCAGTTCTTTCCTTCATACTATCCTAATATAAACAGTAATGTGAGTTTCTAGGTAAACCACCAGAAGTAGAATTCGTTTTGGTTATAAAAGGTGGGTGTTAAGCATGCCCCTCGGCTACGTTCTGCAGTTCGAGACATACCAAGGAGCACGACGAAGGCAGACAGAATATCCAGGCCTTGGCATAGGGGGATCTGTCGTCATAGACCTGATTGCGGACCTCCAGAAGGACACTGGAAATGCTTTTCACCTCGCTTTTGACACGCACTTCACTCAGACTTGTCGACTACCTGACACAGCAAAATATTGCATGCACTGGAACTCTTCGTGCAAACAGGATCGAGGACTGCCTACTCAAGCCAGTCAATGAAATTCAAGAGCTACTGAGAGGGACCTATGACCATGGCATGGATGCAGAGACAAGACTTGTTGTCGTCAGATGAAATGACAACAACGTGGTGAATGCAGTATCCAACAAAGTTGAGGTCCACCCCATGAAGACAGCTACTAGATGGTCAAGAGCTTAGGGGAGGAACGTGACGAAAGGTCAGCCATGCCTCATCCAGCATTACAACAAGACTATGGGTGGGGTAGACAGAACGACCAGAACATTTGCAAATATCGCATTAGCGTCAGGTGCAAGAAGTGGTGGTGGCCTATCTTCGCATATTGCGCGGATCTTTGCGTGCAGCAGGCTTGGCATCTGTACAGAACGACCCCCACAGGCTGTTGATGATGCCTTGGGTCTCCTGGCCTTCCTGCGTTCCATCGCTAAGGCATGCCTTGCACGAGGGCCTCGTCATGCTAATCCCGAAACCCACGTGGATTTGCTGCATCAGATCACCGAGTTCCTGACCAGATTTGCTTTGACCGCTTGGACCATCTGGTGCAGCCGTGGGTCACTCAGCTTAAACGTGTCTCTTGCAGGATGAAAACAAAGATCAGTGCTCCAAGTGTAAAGTCGGCGTCCGTGATCAATGTTTCATCGAGTATTACACTCGGTGAGCATATGGGTCATCCAGTGCTGGCCTTACAGTTGATTTTGTTTAGCTGTGTTAGGATTTCTCTTCTGTGAATTATTCTCTTGCAGATTTTATTTGAGAACACTGTATCACAATTTTTTGCCTTTTGAAGTGTGCTCAGATTGACTTGGTTTGTAGTTGCTCTAAACGCACATCTAGAAGGGTGCTCTGAGGCACCTTTTATATCTATTCAATTCCATTCCATTTTTTTTAGTACAACAGCCTATTTGATGTTGTTTTCTTTTTGTTTTTATGATTATGGGTAAACCTGTGCCCTCTCGGGACTACGATCCCAAATATGGGATCGGTATATTTGTAGCTGTTTGCTTCACCATAAAGACAAAAATAAATGTCTGATATATTAAAATGGCATACAAAGCTGTCTTATTATCAACATTCAGTTGAAGAAAGATTGGTCCCATATTGGTTAAATTAATGCCACTGATTTTCCTTATCACGTATTATGTGCTTGTTTTGATTTGATAGTTGAGGCAGCAAAAAGAAAGGAAGAAACTTAACTTGTTGCCTGGCTATATATGTTCGTGTGGTGTGGGGTGTGTGTAGGGAAAAAGACGTACGTACACGCATCCAAATTTCTTCAGGTGAGAGTCAGACAGCAAAACACGCACCGCACACCATCCGCAACACGTATGGCTGTAAATAGACTGAATGTGAGAGTTCAGGAGATGCTGATGTAGCTAGCCTCATATGATAGATGTACATGGATTTTAATGATTCGAGAAACATTACATCAGAATGGGTTTGGAATGGTTTGGTTAAATCAAGGGGCTGAAAATGCCAATGCATTTCAGCATTAATTAAGCCAAGGCTTATTGATTGCCGGTGGCAAACGTGGAATAGACATATCCGAGACAGTGACTTGTTTCCTGAACATCACCTAGGAGCTGTGAGTGCTATCTTTTAATTGATGTCAATAGACATGTCAAATGTTATCAAACAAAATTTAGGTTCGGATTAACAGACATTGTAATACACCGGGGCCAATATAATCAGACGTCATTTCATTCTGTGACATGCCCTTCGTACAGAAATGCAAAAGAAGGTGAAGTACATATATTGTTTTGCTGCCCCCTAATCTCTGTGACCTTCGCCAAGAATATACTCCACGAAAATATTGTGTCTATTCAATGTGGCCTCACTGATGGCAAATAGTAACAAAAATGGAAGAATGCATGCGGTATTTATGTAGAGTATTCATAACGTGTGCAACTATAGTTAAAGGATGTAAATGTTAATATTGAATCATATGTTTGTTGTACTCAATAGTAAAAAAAAAAAAAATGTTGGAAAATGTCATTATTATGTTGATTTTTTTTTTCCACGTTAATGTGTCATTTTACATAGACTCGCCTTCAGCAGAGACTGTGACCTGAACTGAATGAACCATTTCCATTTCAATTTTTCTTTGCACTCATTGATATAGAACTCCACCTCATAAAGTCCAAAGACTTGGTTTTTAATAGGGACATGGTAGGCGACTGTTCTAACACACCAGCCTGGTTGATTTAAGCAAACCATGAACTCCACATGCAATACAGATGCACAGTGTTACCTTTTTCTCGCACTATGACCCCACATTTCCATGGAGCAGTAGATGTACATGGGACTTTGTCGCAGAATTCAGAGAAAAAGAGTCCTCAAGCAGAATGCGCCGATAGGAAATGGCATACTGAAGCACCGACTAGCCACCTTTGAAGACATTGTGTGCTCACCTTGTACATCCTCAGCGAACTCACAGCGTTGCCAAACGCTGCACATGAATCCACAGAGATACCTGGGCGTTTGGCCAGGGATGCAGGCCAGGATGTCCATGCATCTACCTACGTAGTCAATCATCTGGACGCTAAGGAAGTCGTCTGGGAATGGACCTGTGATGGTGTTCTTGTGAACGTTGAGCACAGCTGCTTTTACATTTGGAGATACTGGGTTTTGGTTTTATCGATAACAGATCAAAAATCATTGCCATGGCCCAAACAAGTTTACTACGTGAAAAATCACATTGATAAAGATGGTGCAGTGTGAAAAAAGAAAATCAACCAAAACGTGAGATACTGGGTTCTGGCAGTCAACCCTCGATTTAGTGTTCCAAGTATTTAGCCTTAATTAATGAATTAATCTAACAATGTGTCTTGGACACAATGGTAACGTAGCCATTTTTTAAAACTTACATTCTGCTTATGTACATATTTTTTCCATGATTTGGACTAGTTCACAAGGGGAAAACCTAAGGCATTGTTAATACATTTTCATCGGTTCTACTTGCTCTTTCTTCTGCAAGACTGCTATTTCATTCCACTTTATACCACAGTCAGATGGAACCCAACAAAATCAATTCTCAGGCCTAGAGTTATGAAACAATGCAGTTGCAAATCTTTTCTAGTTTGTGTGTGTGTGCGTATGTGTGTGTTCGTGTGTGTGTGTGTGTGTGTGTGTGTGTGTGTGTGTGTGTGTGTGTGTGTGTGTTGTGTTTGTGTTGTGTTGTGTTGTGTGTGTGTGTGTGTGTGTGTGTGTGTGTGTGTGTGTGTGTGTGTGTGTGTGTGTGTGTGCGCGTGTGTGTGTCTGCGTGTGTGTTTGTATATGTGTGTGTGTGTGGATGCGTGTGTGTGTGTGTGTGTGTGTGTGTGTGTGTGTGTGTGTGTGTGTGTGTGTGTGTGTGTGTATTTGCAAGCGCGCACGCGCGCGGGAGATTGCGTGCGTGCGAGCGTGCGTACGTGTGTGTGTATGTGTGTGCGAAGTGGAGACAGAGACAGAAATAGAGGGAGAGGCAAACAGAGAGAGATGAGAGAGAATGTATGTGTGTGTGTGTGTGTGTGTGTGTGTGTGTGTGTGTGTGTGTGTGTGTGTGTGTGTGTGTGTGTGTTTACAGATGCGAGATGTAGCTTAAAAGCTTGCTCGTTTTTAATGATCCTGTCCCGTCAGTTCTCTGCCTCCTCACACCAACTCCCTTTTCGCCCATCCCCTTACTTTCCACCGTTAAAAGATATGTTTTGGTTTGATTTAGGGGCAGTCCACGTGGCATAGTCTATATCAAGGGGTTGATGTTTTCGATCACTTGCCATAGATCAACTGTCGTTCGCTTGGCCTGGAAGAAATGTTCGTGGATATAAAACAATGTCTGACCTAAAAGTATCAGGCTGCTTTCAGAATACGTATGATCACGGAATAAACTGAACTGAAGCACAGCATCTTGCCGCTGAATATAACCTCACTATAAAGCCCAGCGTCTGTAGAGGTTTGCATGGCACTACCTAGCACTCATTTTTGCCACATAGCATCGTTACACAGTAGTTGTAGAAACATTGTCTGAAACAACTAAACTGGACACACAGGAAAGCAAATAATGGTTTCAAAAATGTCTGTTATGGAAAGGATTGTGCCGCGTGCCACTCTGTTTGTTCTGAGACTATCGTTTTGTTACGGCTTCGTCAACGTCACGAGACATGGCAGTCAGTCAGTGCTAAGTGCTCTAATTCCTCCATCCGTTGTCTAATTCCTCCTAACCCGATAATGATACCTCAGTGACACATGCAGGAATCAGTATCTTGGATACGTAGATAACTGATAATATCAACAAAAACGTTGATATGATAATTATCATATCATTATTACTATCCTCATTCTCATGATCATCGTCATCATCATCATCATCATCATCATCATCATCATCATCATCATCATCATCACATCATCATCATCGTCTTCGTCGTTGTCGCCTTCGTCATCACACCACACACACACACTCACACACACACACACACACACACACACACACACACACACACACACACACACACACACACACACATTTCTGTCTGTCTGTCTGTCTCTCTGACTCTGTCTCTGCCTCTGTCTCTCTCTCTCTCTCTCTCTCTCTCTCTCTCTCTCTCGTTAAGAGGAAAGGGGTGAGGTGAAGATGCGCATTTCTGATTTCTGCCTTACCTTTCGATCGATGAAATGAAAGTCTCAGTCAAATATGATGCTCATTCTCTGAACTAGGCATCTGGTTACTTTAACAGTGTTAACAAAGCAAGGGAAGAGAGAGAGAGAGAGAGAGAGAGAGAGAGAGAGAGAGAGAGAGGAGAGAGAGGAGAGAGAGAGAGAGAGAGAGAGAGAGGTTTAGTTTCCAAGGAAACAGCACCGCATGTAACCTGATCGATATGCACGATGTCACATGTAGATAATCTGCCAGACAGTAACGTGAAGGAAAGAACCGCTTCAAGAAATGTTTACTGTGAGTAAGCATGGGGAATGAGCATTACTGTCATAACATAATCTACCTTGCTACTTTGATATACAATGATTTTAAGGTATACACACACACACACACACACACACACACACACACACACACACACACACACACACACACACACACACACACACACACACACACACACACACACACACACACACACACACACACACACACACAGAAAACTTCAAAACTTATTATTCAAAAATCATGTTTATTTTTCAGCGCTTTGCACTCGAAAAAAGTGGAAAGCGAATGCACGTTTCCCCTTACGTAAACATATTTATCTTAAAGTGAAGGATCTCGAACATCATTGTCGAGAGTTGACAAACCCTTGTGCCCATCTTTCAGCTTTCATGGGAATGACAGCTAAATGCATTCCTGCTTTTCGCAAACTGAAAGTCAGCAAACCTAACCAATTACACACAATATCTGAAAAACCAAATCGGTTCCTTAGAACATCTGTAAACCGAACTGATCCCCAAAGAAATTTGCAAACCAAGTGAACCACATAGGAAATCAGTCGTCAAAATGAATAACACCGGAATTCAACTGGTTTCACTCATTAAAAGACAGCTGATAATCATCCAGAACTGCCCTACTGAGCAAATATGCATGTTATCTGCATTCACATGCAAGACGAATTGTTTGATGCCATCCTGGAAGTTGTGAACTTCGGCTACTCTCTCTAAGAATGATCCAGCTTATATTTTTGGTTATGGAAGTCACAACACATTTTCATCACACGGATAGGCAGACAGATACCCGCGCAAGCAGATCGACAGAAAAAAGGCAAGCCGCTTTTGCAAATTGGAAAGGAGTTCTTAGAAAAAAAACTATAACAATAAAAATCACATGATATATTTAAACCCTTGTTTACAGTATTCTACCGATTGCTTTTAAAAACAGTCATGCATACTGACTCAGAATTTTACAGCATACACACCATAAACAGAGGAAGTAAGAACACTTCGCTTTTCAGAAGAATCATGAATTAAGTTTATTACATTAGATGTGTGTATGTGATGTCTAAATCTGACGGTAAGGTTTCAGAAGTAAAATGTAAAGCCCATTATTCCATTAGATACAGGTAAGACGATTTACGAGAATACACACAAAAACTCAAACTTGTTTGAGAAAAAATAGGGAGTACACATCTTTCATTAGTTTCATTGTTCCTGGTATTTACAAATGAATGGTAGAGTGTCAAAAGAATTATTTGATGGATACTATCATCGTCAGATTTGTGTTGAGGGTGTACATAAATACACTGAACAAAACATAGAAAAGTTTCTAACAATTGATGTAAACAGGCCAGTATCATCAGAAACACGCCTGTCATAAATTCCTCAAATGCAGTCGTGAGCGTTGTGAATAGAAGAATTAGAGTCAGGAATTAAGTGTTGAATTATTCCTATTTACCGCAGGGTGAATGATGAATCACCGAATGAAATGTGTGGGGAAGGCCAGATGTGGATTGCTGGCAGCTGCTTCATGCTTACTGATGACGCATATTACAACCAGGACCTTGCTGAGATAGGTTGTTGGATTCGTGGGGGGACTCTGGCCAGTTTCAATACACCAATGGAATGGGATGAAGTGGAGAAACATCTCAAGCTTAAAAAGTGGCACAGTCTCTACATCGGGATGAAAACTTTCAGGACAGTTGGTATCAATGTTATGTAAGTAGATATATTCATTTAGGGTTTACGTATATTTGCACAACAACCAATTAATGGACACTTCGTTAATTCAGTGTTCAGACAGCGTTCATTTCAAAATACTGTTGTCAGCTATATTTCTACGTCACTGAATTGTTCTTCCTACCTTTCCTTTCTGCTACCTTCTACCCTCAACCGGTGTTAAATTTAATTTGTTCCCAACTTCACATTCATGCTGAAGTAGTGCTGAACGGTAACTGTTGTTATTACAAACGTACGGTCTTTTAAAAGGTTCTTTTCCTCCAGGGTTACTCGATTGATTTACTGCTAACAACATTTTAATTTGCTGTCTTTGACAAGATTCTTTTACAAATGACCAAACAGTGTTGTAGAGATATTCATATGTGTATTTCCACATATACACTGCAAACACGCATGTAGCGTAAACATTCTTTAAACTTGTTTCATCTTAACGTAAATTTCTCTACAATTAGATATCATACACTGGTGTCAATCTTCTCTCTCTCTCTCTCTCTCTCTCTCTCTCCTCTCTCTCTCCTCTCTCTCTCTCTCTCTCTCTCTCTCTCTCTTTCATTTGACTGAGACAGAAAATATATTTTCAACTAAATTGAGTTAACAATTATTAGATCTTTTTGTCACTAGCAGGGAATTTACATCGATGACATCAAAAAATTGGATAGCTACTACGTTAAGGCAATCATACGTTACATCCATGACACGTGTGTGTTTCTCATCGGATATCAGAACAAAATGACAATAAAAGCAACAGTCTTTCTTATATTTTTTTTATATACTGGGCAAAGAGATACATTTCATTTTGTCAAAATGAAGCGGACGTGGATTATATTTAGACGAAGCACACTAGTATAGAATTGTGCAATTGCGTCCCGGTTTGCTTCTATCTTTATGTACTTGATGCATGCATCCTGTATGAAATGTTTAATAAACACTATAAGTACGTATGTCCCGGATATCTGACACTATAAGTATGTATGTCCCGGATATCTGTTTATCTATCTATGTATGTATCATGTATTTATCTATGTGTGTGTCTATCTATGCAGAGAGAGAGAGAGAGAGAGAGAGAGAGAGAGAGAGAGAGAGAGAGAGAGAGAGAGAGATCTTCCACATGCGATGAATGATAATATTAATTCAGATATCTCTTATAATGCATCAGCTTCAATTTCACTATCCTTCATCCGTTTAATTTTCAATGCTTCAGCGATGAATTTCGCAACTGCTTTAATTACAAGTTTTTTTGTTCATCATCTGATGATAACACAACAGCGACATTTTGTCTTTTCGCTATATCTGAGTGGAAAAATGAGCAATTAAGCAATTCATTAAGCAGTACAGTGGAACAGAAAGTGCTCGTCGTCATCAATAATGTGTCTACATACAGGACAAGGATATTTTGTCGATGTTGCAAATTCAAACCATCTTTTGTTCGCATTAAAACCTAAAGTTCTGAACCTAAATCTTGCGTAATTTATTCTGTGCCATTTATCTGTCATGACATTGAGAAACCTTTCAGAATGAAAACCATTTTTAAATGAGAAAAAACAGCGACATTTTACTCTAGTTCCCCTATCTGAGTGCCAATTCTGTTTAAAAGAACAAATAAGCTCGTCTTTAAATCCCTCAATGATCTGTTGCTCATTCCTACTTCCTGGGTCACCCCACACTATTCCAAAATCCTGTTCTTAAAGGACTTTCTTTACTTTGACTAAATTTATCGTGCATACTCTTAACGAATGGTCAGTGACATCAAGCGAAACGCTTGCTCAAATTTAAAGTAGATCAGTTGGTGTTTTCAACAGCTTCTCTTACATGCACCAGCGTGTGAAGTATCTCAAAGTTATATCTGTATGTCTTTGTCTGTCTGTCTGTCCGTCTGTTTCTTTATCCGTCTGTCTATCTGTCTATCTGTCCGTCTGTCTGACTCTCTCTCTGTCTCTCTCTCTGTCTCTTTGTCTCTTGTCTCTCTCTCTCTCTCTCTCTCTCTCTCTCTCTCTCTCTCTCTCTCTCTCTCTCCTCTCTCTCTCTCTCTCTCCAATGCAACTCAAGTTTGAAAACCGTAGTTTGATGTGACTTGGGATGTTTATTAAGTTTTATTTTACTTTTTTTTTCTTTCCGTAACATTGTTTATTTACTCCAGTTTGAAAACCGTAGCAATATGATTTGAGATGCTTCCTATGTTTTATTTTACATTATTTTCTTCGGTAACATGGTTTTTTTATTTACTTATACATAAAATAATTCATCTAATTATTTGTTTCTTTTTTTTTGTTAGTTTATCGCATGGTTTCATCATTGGTATCATCTTCATTAATGTTATTACTTTATTATCACTTTTATTACTGTTATCATCATCATCATCATCATCATCATCATCATCATCATCATCATTATCATCATCATTATCATCATCATGACATTGCTATTGTCACATCTTTGTGTCTTGTTATGTGGGGAATATGGTCTGCCGGAATATTAACCGGAATCAATCTGTCTCTGTCTCTGTCTTTGTCTCTGTCTCTCTCTCTCTCTCTCTCTCTCTCTCTCTCTCTCTCTCTCTCTCTCTCTCTCTCTCTCTCTCCTCGACAACAGCATGATCTCCTGCGCTCACCCAATAGAAAAACCGATCTTGCATTAAAAAGAAAGTTGAATATGAAGACGTGTCTGTGTACACGAACATGACTGACTCATGAATTCCTGTTTATTCCTCCACAGGCTGTGCTGATGATACTACTATAATGTCTGCTGTTTTGTCTTTCCACAGTGTGTGTGTGTGTGTGTGGTGTGTGTGTGTGTGTGTGTGTGTGTGTGTGTGTGTGTGTTTGTGTGTATGTGTGTGTGTGTGTGTGTGTGTGTGTGTGTGTGTGTGTGTGTGTGTGTGTGTGTGTGTGTGTTTGTGTGTGTGTGTGTGTGTGTGTGTGTGTGTGTGTGTGTGATACAGTTGTAGATGGTGGGCATTTTTCTTTTCTTATAATACGGATCGTCAATGTTAGGTTATAATCAGTTATATATTCTGTAAATGTTTTGCCTAAATGTTTCAATATCATTAGTCCCTGGAGGGTCAAGTACCAGATGACAAAAGCATGTTCTTACTTATGTGTTACCCTTTAGGAATGAGGATTACAATCAATCCATCAATTAATTAATCTCTCTGTCTCTGTCCCTCTCTCTCTCTTTCTCTTTCTCTCTCTCTCTCCCTCTCTCTCTCTCTCTCTCTCTCTCTCTCTCTCTCTCTCTTTCTCATTTCACATGTCATCAAGCTATGATGACGTTTGGCAGTGGGCTGACCAAAGCATGGTTTTCTACAGGAAAGGGTTTTTTGGCAGAATGTATTCATTATTTCCCGATAACAAACCGCTCTGTGCCTTGGCCATACTTTCCTCTGGGTCCATCGGCTATGTACACCGACCGTGCAGACGCAAGTATTATTCGCTGGCAATCAATAATTTGATTGTGATCTTGGATTCTCTCTCTCTCTCTCTCTCTCTCTCGCTCTCTCTCTCTCTCTCTCTCTCTCTCTCTCTCTCTCTCTCTCTCTCTGTGTGTGTGTGTGTGTGTGTGTGTGTGTGTGTGTGTGTGTGTGTGTGTGTGAGAGAGAGAGATTGTCTACCTGTCTTTGATTTGGAATCTAGTGCATGGATGTTGCTAATGTGGTTGAGTGCAAGCCCAATGTCCAAAGTAACGGATTTGTCATGTTTCTTGGAGCAGAACTATACGAGAAGACCTAGGGAAAATCCTTTTGGAAATTGAACACTAAGTCGTATAAAAGTATGGCATTCTCAGGTATTTTGGATCGACATGACAGCATACAGTACCCAGCGTGCGTGATCCGTCTCAGATAAATTGAAATTAATTCCACAGTGTCTAGAAGGGGACGTTGCTTCCACAGAATTTTGCGTACCTTTCTCACTTCATCATGGCGGCAAAGACGTACAGTAATGTTTCCTGTTTTGTTTCTGATCTGATCCCAAAATTAAACGTCAGGCAAAACAAAATGAACAGATAGATAAATAAATAAATACATACATAGATAAATAAATTCATTCGTTTATTAAAATGAATAGATAGATAGATAAATACATAAATAGACAGATAAATAAGGAAGTGAGAACGTTGATGATTTATTAGATGAAGTAAATCCCACACGCAATTTCATTCAAATGCACAGACCAAGGACTCTGAAATTACTTGTCACAGATGATAGGTTCCTTCGCTTTCACACGTTTATATATAAAACAAACACAATTAACACAAATACGCGCCGTTTTGAATGAAAGGTGGCGTTCCGAAGCGGTGAATATGATCGATGAGGTAGAGTAACTGGTGATGTATGAGACGGTCTCGTTGCTGATTTATGGCACAGTCGATCATGAAAAAACTAGGAAAGGTTATCAGTCAAGACAATGAAATATAAGAAAAATTATGACAGATGAATAAAAAAAAAAACGTCCTGAATGGAGAAGTATAATACAATTGGTACAGTCAGAGGTACATTGACTTAAAATCATGTGAATAAGGCAGTGTCCAAATGCTGATGCGAGGTAGACTGATTTTTCGCAATACATGACAACTAAATCAGCAAACTGACTCGTATAGTAAGAACATCTCTGGTGACCACTACAAACCCACAGGACTCATGAAAAAAAATAACGCAATCACACGTGCACACACAAAAACAGAGTGTCGATTGAAAAATCGACAAAACTTGTATATTATTCTCTGCAAATGACATAATGTTGTTTTTATTTTAGGGCTTAAAATATGTATTTATTCGATTATTTATTTACTTGTCTAAACTTACAAACGAAGACCAGACAGGGTTAGTTCCT
>JADBJO010006340.1:52500-62500 GCA_016801955.1 Conus betulinus | reverse complement strand
TAAGTAAAAGACAAATGTTATCATTACAAAATTTGGTGGATCACAAAAGAACATGTGTTTATCACTATCTTATGATGAATGCAAGCAACGGCTTTAACACTGAAGCTTTGTGAAATGGTAACAGAATCCTGATATGAAATAGTTTGATTAGTTAAAAGTACTAAAAAGGATTAAGTATATGAAATAAAAGAAAATAATTGTAGGATAAATTACGCCATAGGATTTTGTAATAATGTTTTGTAAATATTTCACTTTGTATCCCCAACTGTAGGTAATGCTGGAAAACAGAATGCTACGAATTTGTGAGCATGATGTGGTACCATGGCTATTTTGAAAGTGTCTTTGAAGCGTTTCTGCTGACCTCCATGGGAACGTTTTGTGCGTGCTTGTGTGTGTGTGTGTGTGTGTGTGTGTGTGTGTGTGTGTGTGTGTGTGTGTGTGTGTGTGAGAGAGAGAGAGAGAGAGAGAGAGAGAGAGAGAGAGAGAGAGAGGTGGCGGGGGTGGGGGTGGGGGCTTTTGTATATCACCTTTTACAAAATTATCTGCACACATGCAACTGCACGGCAAAATGTTGTTGTTGATGTTGTTGTTCTTGCTGTTGCTCTTCTTCTTCTTCTTGCTGTTGATTATCATAGCCCTTCCCATCACACAGTGGTGGTCTTAGGACTGTTTTGTTTCGTGGGGGCAAAATCTGTGATTAACAGTAAATTTATAAACGTTTTCCAACAGTGGACATAGATGCTGTAGATGTAATGCATCCTCTGTTTCAGTGCATACCAAAGGAGCAAAGATGTGACAAATCAATACACTGTGCGTCTGGCAAAGATGAAGAAAACTGCTTAGACAAAGGATCTAGCAAAAGAATCAGATTTGAGCAGACACTGCCTCCTCCTGCCATCGTTCTGCAGAATAAGCAAGGATTTCTTACAGTAGTGAAACTGAATGAAAGCGATCCACAATGTCCACCAACTCATTTTGAATGTCCATTGTTATCATATTACTGCTTACCTGTCTATTTGCGGTGTAACCATGTCTTTGACTGTCCCAACAAAGAAGATGAAAACGATTGCCATAATTACAGATGTCCTGGCTTCTATCGCTGCCTCAGATCCAAGAGATGTGTTCATGCTGATCATATGTGTGATGGTAATGTCGGACAGTGTCCTGAAAATGACGATGAATTAATGTGTGGATCCAAGTGTCCTGATAGATGTGTTTGTCATGGGCTGGCTTTTTACTGCACCCAGCCATTCTTAGCTGATCAGCATCTGCAGCTTCGTCTGTTGAATGCTGATAAAACCAACATGACGCTGGAAAGTGTACAGAATAATACAAATCTCATTTATCTCAGTTTAGCTCAATGTTTCTTAATTGCAATAAAAGTGCCGCGTCTGCTTAAGCTTCAGAGCCTAGATCTCAGTCACAACCTGATCAGATATTTGGATTCTGAGAGTTTCAAAGAAGCTGTAAATCTACGTACTTTAGTCTTACGTGAAAATCCTATAGACATTGAGATAAGTCTTTCCGCTATCGTATCAATTACCAAGCTTTGGGAACTCGACCTCTCTCATGTACGTATTTCACAGTTCAACTCAGACTCTTTTAGAAGGCTAGTACGCTTGAACGAATTAAATCTCTCACACAGTCAAATGGCAGGTGTGGTGGGAGAAGGCTTCCATGTCATGCCTTCATTACAGTCCATAGATGTTTCCATGTGTCCATTGACGGTGTTTCCTCGCACCTTGTTTAAAAAACTTTCTTCACTCCGGTCAGTTATAGCTAATAGTTTTATTTTATGCTGTCCTGCACTCCTTCCAAAGGATTTCAACCCAGCCTGGTGCAGCTCTCCTGCAGAAGACGTGTCATCCTGTGAAGATTTGCTTGGCAGCAACATATTTAGAGTAGTCTATGTTCTAGTGGCTGTGATTTCTGTTTTGGCACACTCCTCAGTTATGTTGTTTCATACATTACATGAAAAAAAGACTTTGTCATACGGCTTTTTTGCATGCATAGTTCATTTGAGCATGTGTGGTTTTATTGCAATGCATATATGTGTTTTTTATCATTGGGAAGGATGCACATTTTAGAGGGACATACCTTTGGCATGAAGCAATATGGTCACACAGCACAGAATGCCAAGTGGCAGGGTTTCTCTTCTTTATGTCTTTTGAGTCATCTAATTACATAATATGTGTGAGTACTCTTTATGTAGCAGCGGTTCACTGGAAGTTTTCAAGCAATAATTCTCCATTGTCGTATAAACTAGTTAACACATCAAACACGACAGCCTGGATGATAGGTATAGCTCTGGCCACGTGTCCTCTTCTCCCGGTGTTCTCGCAGTGGCAGACCTACAGTCAGAATGGACTCTGCATTCCACTGCCACCGGCAGAAGTAAATGATGCTGGATTTAATTTTACATTTGGCATTTTTTAGTATCGTAAATGTCGTCACAACGTTTATTACAAGTGCACAGCTGTTTTATATCAACTGGCATTCCAGATCTTACATTGTGCTGCGAATTATGACCAGCCCAATGGCAGGTGAGCTGATAATTTCCCAGAGATTTTGCACCGTTGCTGTCTTTAGCATTGTCTGCTGTGTGTTGGTTGCTCTTTGGGGATTTCTGGTCATTGCAGACATAACTGTTTCGTCAGAGGTCAATGTTGGGATAATGATGGTAGTGCCACCATTGCAGGCTGTTCTTAACCCCTGTCTCTACCTGACCAGTACCTTTGTAGAACATAAGAGAAAAAAACGGCTGCAATATTTGTTGACTGCCCTATCACGTCAGCAAGCTGGAAAATAACATTAAAGAAAGATTTGTAAATATGAATTGTATGTGAATAATGTTCTTACTGAACTGGGCAGCAATGCAGAGTTTCCTCTCATGAGCTGTCTTATAATGACTTGAGTTTCCTCTCATGAGCTGTCTTATAATGACTTGACATTGACTGTTCCCTGTAGATCACTGATGCTGGAGATGTGGCAGGACATGTCAGTGGGTGGCTGTGGACGAGGAACCAGCATGAGCTACGTGGGGGTAGTGCCACTGAGGTGACTGAGAAGATGAGAACACAATCGACTTCTTTATGTGACATTTGATTATATTTTGTCTGTACATCTCTATGTTCCTCCTGTGGCCAGATTATAAACAAACGGTTTATTTCCAACAGCTGCAGTCAGGCTACATCTACAATTATAACACATAGCGCGTTCTTGACCAGTCTTTCTGCTGCTGTCAGCATTGATGCTTGGGGTATTGAACATTGGACATGAACACTCTTACTGTTGGCACATTTTTACTTCCCTTGTTTCCTTAAATGGATCCTCAGGAATAGACTCAAAATGTACACCACACACCCACTCATATATTTGTTACTCTAAACAAAAATTATCTCAGTTTTTATGCGGCTTATTTCCGCACAGAGTTTTCTTCTCTACTCTTCAGTGGCTGCTTTGGAATACCGTTGGAATCTGGTTTTGAGCAACTGGTGGTGAAAATACCACTTGCGATGCAAGTGAAGACAAAACAATCAGTGGGGTCTCATTGATGACTCTGAACCTGTGGACGAAAGGATCGTAGAGGCAGGCGATATAAATGGTTCTGTTCTTGGGACAGGCGACGAATTAATATCATATTCTAACATCCCCTTTTTCATTTCGTTTCTCCCATCCCCTCGTCCCATCTTTCCTTGTAATCTTTCCCAAATCTTTGTTTTCATAAGGAAAGAACTGCAAGCAGACATTTATATTCCCCTACTCTTATCTGTTCAGAATCATTGTCTTTTTAGAAGATTCAAGTAATAGAGTTTTAAACAACTGTTAGCATCTGTCGGCATCGATGAGTACATTATTGAATGGTATTTAACCATTCTCAATGTTGACATATTTTGAGAAGAGACAGGCATAGTTGATTAATCTGATCCTACTCAAGTGCTAGAATAGGCCATGCTACGCTTATCACACCCGCACCTCGCCCAACCACCCACCCCAGCTCCGACCTCCCTTCACAATGTGTGAATTTTTCAAGCAGAAGATTGTCATATTGTCAGATTGGTAGAGACAGAGAATAACTTTTGGTCCCAGCCCTACTATAGCGGAGTGTCAGAACTGGGTCACACACTTCCCACGAATAGCCATGCCGGGTTCAGAACCCTTACACTATGGATGACAACCAGTACTATAGGCCAGGGATCACAGAAGACATCAAATGGTATGTGGAGTTCTGCCCATTGTGCCGAGGGTTGTCACCCAACCAGAAAGTCCAACCTTCCATTTTTGGCTCAAATATCTAAACTTTGAAACAGGCAAGGGCACATGGTTAATGGCACATGATGCTACAAGAGAAATGAATTTGAGGGAGTTGCAGTGGAAAATTGTTTATAGCATACATTCAACAAATATTTGTTAATGAAATGAAACTGATGGATGACAATAAATGCCCCCCCCCCCCCTTTTTTTTTTTTTTTTTTTACAAATGTCCACCTGTCAGATCTTTCTGGAATAAAACTGAATGATGTATACATGGTCAGACAGGTATCCATTTGAATTTAAATGTGTTCGACATTCATTGTGGAATTAAGATAAATGCTTATAAAATGATAACCTATACGGGAAAAAAGTAACCCGCATCATATTCGCAGGGAAAATGTGCATAAGTATAAAGAAGAAAAAAAATGTACCAATATCAATAATTAGTAAGCAACCAACGCAGTGCAGAGTATTAAAGACTGAATAATTTTTCAGACACTGATTTTGGTCAAACCAGAGAGAACATAATCAACAGGTAACTATAAACGGGAGCAAAAATGATAGATGGCAAAACGGATGAATAACCTCTCTCTCTCTCTCTCTCTCTCTCTCTCTCTCTCTCTCTCTCTCTCTCTCTCTCTCTGCTTGTTATGGTATTTTACAACTTTTCGCCAGCTTATTGTTTCTTCGTTTGTTTTTTGCTGTAAAGTCGACATTTCATAGCATCCCAAAAATGTTCAATCGGACACATGTCAGGCGATCTGGTCTGCCAATGCACTATGGCAAATTTTCTTGCAACCTGCACCATCCTGACAGCGCTGACGGTTGCATTTTCTCACAGCAAAGCCGTTTCAGGTTGGTTCTGGAAGAAAGGCACTACGTTGTTTATCGTGATTTCGTCCAGGTATTGGATCCCAGCGAAACGACCGTCCACAATGACGAGCTCCATTCGGGATGACCGATGATGTCCGTCTAGACCATAATTATGGGCAGTGTGCTTCTGGACACATGCGTCTGTGCAGCGTTCTACTGACATCAGCTTTCTCCAGCATGATTCCGCTCTCGTATGTTGTTATGGATGGTATGCGGTGCGTGTTTCGCTGTCTGACTCTCACCTGAGGAAGTTTGGATGTGTGTACGATTTTTCTTACACACACCCACACCACACGAACATAGATAGCCAGGTAACAAGTTCAGTTTCTACTTTTTTTTTTTCTGCTGCTGAACCATCTTATTATAACAAATACATATTACAAAACAAGTATCAACATATACAGCATCACGTTTTCGCCACCACCAAAGAGCGCACAACGCCACTAGAAACTGTATTGTCACAACAACATATTTTTTTTCACACAGCAGGCCAGGCTGGCACCCACTGCAGTGGCAGTGTCATCACAGACAGTCTGTGCATTTGACCGCGTCCGGCCCTAGTCACACAGTTCTCACACAGGTCAAAGTCACTCACGAAAGCAGTTCGTGGAGTCCATCCAGGAGCTCCCACACAACAGGACACACGTCGACTCGACGGAAATTGAAGCCACTCATGGAAGTACTTCGCGGAGTCCTTCCCGGAACTCCCACACAATAGAAGCACACAAGTCGTCGTCCCGTCGAATTTTGAAGCCCTTTTCACACTCCAGGTTGTTGCTGACCTCACGGACAGTTTCTGAACACTCCCATCTCAAAGGGCGGAAACAGCGGCGGGGCTCGTGCTGCACCCCACACCCGGTTGGCAGAGCACACACGATGTCTACTGACCCTCGGTCAGCCTTTTAATACCCCGGCGGGCTAGAGACAGGGGCTGGGCACAGGCTGCACCCCTCACCCGGATGGCAGTCAGTTCCAGGACTGACATGGGGCTTCACCGACACTGGGGGAACTGATAGCTACCTTGATTATCTAGCCTACTTCTAACACATTTTTATCGTCCTTGTTTGTAACTAAACAGTCACTCTTCGCATTATACATTTCACTGGAACTTGGGGAAAAGTACCCACAACAAAATCTACAAAGTTTCAATACAATGGGTGCATTACAATAAAAGATTTTCTTTTATTAGCACCATGATTGTTTACATTTAAGGAAAGGAATTCCATATGAAACCCATTTTCAAAGTACCAAGAATACAATTATTACATATAAAGGAACGTATTCTGTTTGTCTCATTTTATCCCCCCCCCCAAAAAAAAAAAAAAAAAAAAAATCATTATCAACACTAGACGTATCTAAGTACATTATTATCGAGGAACGTTTTCCGTTCGTCCCTTATCTTTCTACAACAAGAATCAGAAAAGATTTTCCGATAATTTATGCACAATAATTTTCAATGCTCACTTCCAGAGCTCACCACACTAACACTGTTATAATATTATTGGGAAAAATGTTTATTTTCCCCCTAAACACTGTTATAATACTTTAGGGGGAAAATAAACATTTTTTCCCAATAATACGGTGATTTAACTAGAATAGTTTTTTTTTTCCAATCACATATGAGTATATATATATATATATATATATATATATATATATATATATATATATATATATATATATATATATATATATATATTCTTCTTTCTGCTCTCTCTATTCTCCTCATCCTCCTCTCGAATTGCATCCTCTAACTACAACTTCCTACTGTCACTCTATGTCTTGTCAAATCATAAGATATATCAAGGGAGCGATCAAATATTTTTAGGCCTGTACTAAGCACTTGGAAGTTCCCAACCACCCGTAGAAAATAAACAACTTCATTCATACAAATCCTAATTTCAGTTCAATTATCAACACATACCCGACTGCCAGCAATGGCCTTCCTTCAGTCTTCCTTCGGCTCTCTGAAACTGTTGCTTGGGCGGTAGCTCTGCGGAAACTAAATGGAGATCTTCGCTCATCTGACTTACACAAAACGCAGGTGCGTAGCTGTCAGATGAACAGGCCAACCGGTTTTACAGGTTTACCTGTTCCGATCAAATTTTGGGACCGGGCGAAATGTGGTCAAAAGCAATTTCTGTGATCCACTGCGCCATCCTGAAACGATGGAGGTTCCTAGCTCAGTTCAAGCGTGCCTCAGGGTGTCAGGCGGTTTGTAGGTCGACTCCTATGCAGCCCACACTCTCTGGTGTGATTTTGTATGGTGACCAGATGGATTCGTCTCAGCGCGTCGATCGCCTTGGCAGTGATAACCATTGGACCAATGTGGCGGTCTAGCGACGAGGTCATTATCCTGGGACGATTTGGACGGGCACGTTCTGATACTGTCCCGGTGGCTCAGTATGGATGGGACCAGAATCTGTCAGCCTTTCAGCATACTCCCATGTGATGATCGGTTCCAGAAATCAACACGCCATTTTTTTGTCTAGGCTACCTTCCTGTACCGTTGAAATTCAGTCGAGCGTGACATTTTTTGCCTTGAGCCTCAGGTCGGTGAAATGTCTTTTTCATCTGAACCTTCAAAACAGCATTACTTATTACAATCTGTTTGTTCAACTGTAGTTACTAGAGTATTACTCACCAGGCCTGTTCTATGAAACAGCTCACATGGACTTATTTTTCTTATAGTTCTTTTATCAAGCCCTCTTAAACCAGTCTGTGAAACAAACTTAGCAAAACACGTTGTACTACTTTTTTTTTCCAGTTATTTCGAAAATAGTGCGTTACTCTTTCCTGTAGAACACAACTGGAATAGGATTAAATATTATGTAAATTGTATCTTTCTTTTCCTGTTGAGTGTATCTGAAATGGATTGAAACTTCGCCGACCCTCAGTCTCAGAAGCAATGCAATACACATAAGAATGAACTCTCAGCACCGTATTAAATTATCAGCTTGTTTATTTACGGATCTCATTTTATGTTCCTTTTAGAACCTTTTCTTCTGCCACTGACACCCGCTAATCATGGCATACCGATTTGGAATGATTTCCTTTCCACGCAATTCTTTTTTCCTACAAAAAATCGTCCAAACTTAAAGTCCGTCTGTTGAAACAGTTCTACAAGCAATAATCAGCAGCGGCAGGGTGACAGTACAAACACTATAATTGAGCACTCACAGCATGGCAGTCTTTCCCGTACACATTGTTCTGGCACTGGGAGAATGATTTTGACTTGTATACCTGGGAATTAATCTGGAAACTTATGCACTGCTACACTTTTCCAGCAAAATTGTGTCGTCATCCAACATCTGTATAGCAAACCCACCTGTTCAGCCATATACGTTGTACAATTATCTGATTTATTCCAAGCATGCACAGGGGTAAACCTTGGATGCTTTCTATTACCTTTTATCTTTTTCTTGTTGAGCGACTGGATTTTGAAGAACACTACAGATGAAAAACACAGGCACATTGGGAACTTTCACCGAACAGATGGAAGACTTAGACATCGCTCATTCTACCAGACTCCTGTTGCCAACAAAGTAAGATGCTCAGGCAAAATTACCCCTCCTAGCTGAGGAAGCAAAGAAAACAAACTCCTTCAACTTCAATACAGCTGAAACAATGCGTGTAAATAACCAACTGCAAGACCTCGTTCCGTTAGAAGACGTGAACATCAAAGAAACGAAGAAATGTGTCTACCTTGACAGCATGTTCAGCATTGATAGTGGGGAAGAACAAGATATCAGATGTGCGCCTTAACAAAGTACGCTGTCAATACTCTGAGACCTTATAGGTTTTCGCAGCCTGACTGCTCCAGACCAAGATCAAAATATGAAATCAAATGTAAAACTATATTCTAAAAGGATTTTAAGTAACCCTGCCAGTTAACATGGACAAACATATTACAAACAAAGCACGACATGTTTTGACCTCTGTGGTAGTCTTCAGACAGGATAAACAACATTCATAACAATTAAATTCAAGCACGAGCAACGCGCCTCGCCCATCTTATGCGAATTCCAGAAGACGAGAGACAGCTCATGTTTCGTTTTCATTGTCCTAAATGTTTGTCTTTCCTGAAGAAGACCTAAGCGGTCGAAACGCTTCGTGTTTTGTTTTATATTTTGTTTGTCCATGATAACCGGTGGAGTTACTTAAAATTTCTTTTAAATTCGTATTAATGTCCGCCTGCAGTCACCTCACTTTTAATCTAAATGTGAAATATGTTCTGTTATATGATTCAGAGACTCAGAGAAAAAAAAAAAACAAAAACAAAACAAAGTCTAACACTCAAACAATCCCGCGAAAGGTTTCTACCAAAATCACTCGAATGGGACCCAAATTGGGAAAGGAAGGCGGCAAGACCTCGACAGACATGGCGGCAGTGCGTGAATTCTGAAGTGAAAGCAGTCGGAATGACATGGGCCCAGCTGAAGAGATCAGCTCAGAAGAGAGTCCGCTGGAGGATTGTTGCCGCAACCCTATGTTCCATAGGGAACTGGAAGGATTACTTATGTAAATTACATTGTCTGTGCCTTCCCCACCGTAGCGGTGATATGGTTAGGGAATGTTTGTGACTTGTCATTATCGCTTTGTTTAATACAAGTGGGTTGATCATACGTTTGTGCTAATGGAAATCCTAAATTTGCATTCAGATTCACCGTTTGATGGTCAATTTAACAAATCTAACTATACAGTACTTAACCATTTTAAGATTTGTTCAGATTTCCACCTGCAGCCGCCTCACCTTGCGTCTAACGGTCCATTTAAAGTTTCCATTAAAGGCCATTTTATGTATGTGTGCACGTATTTATGTGTGTAGGCATGCCACTTTTAGACAATTGCAACTGGAATGTTTGTATCCGTC
>JADBJO010006340.1:30000-47500 GCA_016801955.1 Conus betulinus | reverse complement strand
CGGACAACAACATACACGAGGCATTTTCAAGAGGTACTACCAAAGATGCAAGACACATGTTTTTGAGCAACAAAGCTGACGAAATCCAAGGATATGCTTACAGGCATGATATGAAGGACTTTTATGAAGCCCTGAATGCAATTTATGGACGTACATCATCAGGATAATCCTCTCTGTTCAGCACTACTGGAAACGCGTTGACCACTGGCAAGGAAAATGTTTGGAACGGTAGACAGAACATTTCAACAGCATATTAAATCGCTCATCACCTGCCAATGACAAAGCCAACAACGACCGGCTCCCTCAAGTATCCTCCAACAAGGAAATGGACGAACCATCAACTCTCGTTGAGACCTAGAAAGCAATATGTTTGCTGTCCGGTGGCAAAGCTCCAGGCTCAGACTACATACCAGATGAAGTCTACAAAAATGGCGGCACAGCTCTGGCTGAAAGGCTTCATCATTTGTCTTGTCTGATGTGACAACAGAGACGATCCCTCCGGTGTTCAAAGATGCATTTATAATCCATTTGTACAAACGCAAAGGGAATTTCTATAGTCGGTAAAATACTTGCCAGGATTCTGCAGAACTGCCTCATAACACCCTGAGTAAAAGGTTTTCCTAGAGAGCCAGTGCGGCTTCAGGAAAGACAGAAGCACCACTGATATGGTATTTGCTGCTAGACAGCTCCAGGAAAAATGTCAGGAACAAAATAAAGATCTGTTCTCCACCTATGTTGACCTGACCAAGGCGTTCAATACTATCAACAGAGAGGGCCTGTGGAAGATCATGGCCAAGTAAGGATGTCCACCGAAATTCTATGGTTCGGCAAGTCCATAATGGTATGCCGGCCCGTATCCAGGAAAATGGAGATATATCTAGCCCATTCCTGTCACAAATGGCGTAAAGCAAGGCTATGTTTGGCACCAACTCTGTTCAGTATCATGTTCTCTGCATTGCTGACTGGTGCCCTTCAGAGAAGGAGACGTAGGCATTAACATCAGATTCAGAACAGATGAAAGCTGTTTTAACCTCAAAAGGATGCAGACAAAATTTAAGGCTCAGACATCATCAGGGACTTTCTGTTTGCTGATGACTGAACTCTCAACACCGGTCCAGAAACTGACATGCAATCCAGCATCAGCAAGTTCTCTGTAGCCAGCGCCTTCGTTAGTCTCACCATAAATACAAAGAAGACTGAAGTTCTGCATCAACCCACGCCAGGCAGACCCTACCATGAGCCTAACATCAAAGATGTTCACCCGATCAGCTCCAAGCCTGACTCGCCAGTTATTGCCGGTGTGTCTTCTATAAACACAAGACATCTGTGCCAAAAGGTAAGGGCAAACTACAAGGGACAAAGGTTTTCGTTGGAGAGGACTTCTCTGCTTCAGTAAGAGAGATTAGGAGACGGTGAACACCACATCTAAAGAAAGCAAGGTCAGAGGGCAAGAGAGCCTCGATGGTGTTTAACCACCTTCTGATCGATGGGAAGAAATTCACTGTGAACCGCGATGACAGACTGGTTGAACTGAGATAGGGTGACGGCTGGCCCACAATTCATCTGGGTAATTTTACTGTGTTTGTAAATGGAACAAACTTTGGGACGACACCGGTTTTGCTGCCACAGTGCGGTGTGGCTATCCATGTGTGTTCTGTCCTTCGTTCAACCGTTGCCCAGGTTGAAAATGTAAATAGTGTTTCAAATGTTTCTGAATTTGTGTCAAAAACCCGTCTGACTTGTTTTCCGAAGATGTGTGTACTGTGTCACCTGATCGTGTTGATAGGAATGTGTTCAATTCTGCTTCTCTTGTCGATAAATCGACTTTTCTTTTCTTCACTGGAATGTTAATGGTTTATTCTCTAAACTATCTGATAAAGATTTTATTTCATTTGTTACTTCTTTTGGTTTTGTATGCCTGAGTGAAACGTTTATGGAAGATTTCCAATCGTCTGTTTTTGTTGGCTATGAAAAATTGTGTAAACCAGCCATAAAACTTACGTCTCGTGGAAGGCGATCTGGGGGCTTAGTATGTCTGATTAGAAAAGAATTCTGTTCACTCATAAAGCCTCTGGAGATTCCGTCCGACATTTTTTTGCGCTTTCATTATTAATAAATCTGTTTTGGGTACAATTAAAGACATCTTGTATGCGTGTTCATATGTACTTCCAGAAGGTTCGCCATATTACTATTATTTCACTGATCATGACAATGGTATTGCTTTACTTGACGATTTTATATGTGACTGCTTGCTTTGTATTGGTGACGTTTATATAATGTTAAGTGGTGATATGAATGGTCGTACTTCCAACATTTCTCAAGACTTAGATGAAACTGTAATTTCTTTTGAAAACCAATGTCTGAGTGGTCCATTACACGTGGGCAGAAATTCAGAAGATAACGTGTTAAATAGTTATGGTAAGATATTACTAAATATGTGCACTGCATTGGATTTGTGCATTTTAAATGGTTTGTGTCGGGGCGACCTCAAAGGTTGCTACACATACATCTCTGAGTGTGGCAGCAGTGTGAATGATTATTTTATAATGTTGTGTGATATGTTTGCAACACTTCTCAATGATTGTAAATTATGTGTGGGTGAATGTGTTGATTCTGACCACATGCCTTTGGTATTATGTATTAATTAACACAGCTTAACCCCGCACTCTGCGAAAGAACATAATGTTGTCAATTTGGTTGAAAAAAATGACCCAGACTGCGAAAAAGTATTCCATTGCTCGCAACAGTGGACGCAGTTTTAGGCGATCTGCAGAGCAAATAGAGAAAAAAAAAAGTCTGAAGACTTTGGAACGGCTCTGAAACATCATTGAACTCAAGGAAGAAGACAATGAACTCAAAACAGCAACATTTCTATACTTTGTAGGATCAGTTTTAAATATTTTTGACAGTCTGCCTTTTTGCCTTTTAAAACACAAAAAAATGATGATTTAAAACTACGGAAGTATGAAAAATAAGCGTTAGGAAAAAAAGATGAAACCAATGAATTTTACCTGTTTTGCAAAGCACATCGATGTGCACTGGAATTTCTTTTGGGCTTTAGAAAAGTCGATCATCGTGCATATTTTGCAACATTGGAGATTTGCTTCTTATTAATGAAACTTTGCTTTTGGAGTGAGAAAAACTCAGACCAACCGCTGGACACGTGCAGAATTTTTCAAATGAGCCAGCAGTAGTGTATGGCCATCAAGACTGAAGATTGGAAAACTGAAGGTGACGATGCTGCCAGTTATGAAAGAAATGGAAAAAAAAACCTTCAGTGTAGATGGTGTACCAAAACAACACGAAAGAGGAAACTGTAAAAGCAAAATAACTCGCCAATGCACAACAGTATCAAGACAGATATATAAGAGTGTATCAGGCGATGATAACTTGTAGGGGCTATAAATGACCAAGAGAAATTAATAATGTTTGGGGGAAAAGACCAAATGCCTGTAAAGCTGGTCAATCCAAAGAATAGACACAGCTACAAAAGTGAGATTTGTTTCCAGTCAAGAATCTTGCGATCCAACACTGGTCCTTTGGGTCTGATCTCTGTCACACAGACAGTATCGCAGTTGTGTCACGTGAGAAAGAAGGTAATATTCTTGAAAAAAAAAAAAAAATGATTGTGAAAGAGAGGTTGCACAGTTTGAGGGGAGGCGTCGCCGTCAAATGGAAACAAAAGAAACCAATCCAGTAAAGATGTTCTACAGACAATGTCAACTTCAGATAAATGAACACGTCAACGATAAGTTAAAAATGTTGGAGAAATGGGGAGTTGTCAGCAGTGTAAACACTCTTCAGACTGGGCCCTCACTCTAGTGGGTGCTGTAAAGTCCAATGGGAAAAACAGACTGTTCGCCAACCATAAACCTTTGGACAAAGCGCTCAAAAGAAACGCATACCCAGCACCGACATTTATTGATGATTTTCTTAAAATGAAACAAGGAACATGCTCTTTTCCCTGGAAGTAATAATCTGGTACGTCGATCTGAAAGAAGGAACTAGCAATGGGACAACATGTGACACACCATTTAGAAGTACATGTGTGTAACAGAATGTCTTTTGTTGTATCTGGAGCACCTGAGAACATTCAAATAAGGATTGATGAGGACAGAAGGAGTTTAGCTGCAATAAAGATATTCTCTAGAGATAAGGTGACTCAGGTGAAAACGAAGTTGAGAAAAAAGAACCATGATGATTTACGAGAAGGTTGAACTAACACAGACGTAAATTATCAAGGTCGTACTTTTTTGAGGGAGGGACTCAAACCTAATCTAAAAGGATCGCAGCATACGACACCCACTAACTCTAGAATGAAGCAACAGGAGCAGAGGTTCCTGTCAGTTGTAGGTTATCTTAAAACGTGTCTGAGGAAGTGGCACTGGAAGAAAAACTGTTGAAAAGGCATGTTCACTTCAAAGCAGATCCTGATGTTAATGGGGTGGCACTAGATGACGTGAAGAAATCTCTGTAAGAACCACCTCTACTTCACTAATTTGATCCAACGGAAAATCCTGAAATCACTCTCCAGTGTAATAATCCTACGTATGGCATAGTTGCTTACCTATTATAGATCAGACAGCCCGTAGTACGTCTAAGTCCTTAACAGAAACTGAAAAAATGCACGAAAATAGAAACGGAGCTGTTCGTCATAGTCTTTGGTTTTGAGAGATTTGAGAGGTATGCACATGAATACAAAAACACCAAGTCATTGGAGATCATTCGCACGGAGAGCTTGTTGTCCGCTTGAAAATAATCCAGGAAATGCTGCTTCATACTCAGGAGAATGACTATAAGCTGATGCAGAAAAGGAGATTAGAGATGCACTTGGCAGACACCTTCAGTGGAGCAGTGCATGGAAAACCTGAAAATCAAATGAGTGGCAAGGATCTCTTGTTCGCTGAACTGAAAAAGACGGATTTTACTTAAAGATTAGCAGTCGTGAAATGACTTTCACAATTCGTCAAAAAGCAACAAAAGAAGATGATGATGACGTTTATTTCTGAAGGCTGGCCTAAGGAAAATAAAAGGCCTTCACAGACAGTATCCACAATTATCTCTTTTTTGAGATGAACTGTCTGCACATGATGGAATGATTTTCACGGTGTAGAAGTTGGTTCTGCCAAAGCTACTACGACATTTTTCTTTTTTCTTCCCGGAGAATATTCATTCAAAGTAATACTACGATTTAGGGTTGTACCATAAGCGCATGAGATGTTGTACAGTAATCACGAATGTGTTCTGATATTGAGACCTTTGTCAATTAGTGCGTGGATTGTCAAGTATACGGTCAAAGGCAATATAACATTTCTTGTCTGTTTCTTATCGTGTGTCTAATCCACAAACGATTCTAGTTATGCTATATTCAAGCCTCGTGACTGGTCTACTAGATAACAAAACAAAAAGAATGTTTGCTCAGACATTTGTGTTCATCAGCTTTCGGGCTCCAAACATTGTCGCTAAGGAAATGTTATGTCTGTGACTGACTTAACGATATTCAAGCATCTGACTCCTTTTAGCATGCTCTGCTACCACCACCACTACTACTACCACTACTACTACTACTACTACTACTACTACTACTACTACTGCTGCTGCTGCTGCTGCTGCTGCTGCTGCTGCTGCTACAACCTCTACCATCATCATCATCATCATCATCATCATCATCATCATCATCACATCATCATCATCATCATCATCATCATCTTCATCCTTCTTTTTCTGTCGTCGTCGTCGTCGTCGTCGTCGCCATCGTCGTCGTAGAATCTTAGGCATAAAAACAACAACGGCATTAACGATAACATGTTTGTGGCTTTCAGGGTATGTTCAGTGTTCAGTCGCCATCATGGGATGGACAAACTGTATTCCCAACAGGTCTGAACCTATGGAAATCTTTGACTTTGTCCCCGGCCGTGTCTGTGCTGGTGAAGTTCTTACACATATCTATCGGTAGGTGCGACGACGAAGAGTACTTAGAACTTTATCAAAACGGAACAAACGCAACGCACCTGGCAGAACAATACTGCACACTAAATTATGAGATGACGCCAGTGTCCAATTTTATCCCGCCTATGCGACGATACACAGCCAGTCTGCAGTTTCACTTTGTCAGTAGCATAAGGAGTCACGGAGCTCAGGGGTTCAGAATAATCTTTTCCATGGAATCGAATATTCCGGTAGCACTTGGAGACAGATGGAACTGCACAGTGCCTTTATTCCAACAACGGTTCCAGCCATTCTTCCCCTGTAACGCCAGGTGGGATTGTTTGGAAGGAGAAGACGAAGACTGGTGTCCTTATACAAATCCTGATAGGTAAACTGGATTATTGAGAACTATCAACTGTGAGAAAGTTCACATACTTCGAAAACTAGCGTAGCTCACCACACATTTTTATCAACATACATAAGAACAGAAGAGACTGGATTGAAAACAGACAATTCTGAAACAATCTTCATATCTATCCACTTTTGCCAAAGCAAGATTCTACGATATTTTTAAGAGTTAGAATCAAAATACACACACACACACACACACACACACACACACACACACACACACACACACACACACACACACACACACACACATACAAACACATACGCGCGCGCGCGCACGTACACACGCACGCACGCACACACACACATCACACTACATTTTCATTAAACACCGCCTTTATTTTCCTCCATGTACGATAAACGGCAATGCTATCTTGATGGTCCTTTCGTATCTTTGCACATCTCTGCAGGTGTGGAAAGGGACAGTGGTGGATCAGGGCAACGTGCTACGAGTGTTTGAACGAGGGATTACCGACTTGGAATCAGGCGTCCTCCGCATGCCAAGCTAAAGGTGGGGCGCTGGTCAGTCTGAACTCGCCTGGTGAGTGGCAGGCTGTAGTGGAGATGTTGAAGTTGCGGCAAGTTTTACGAAGTGTATATTGGTCTCCGTACTTTTGAGGACCATGCTCCATTGATGTAAAAACTCTCTCTCTCTCTCTCTCTCTCTCTCTCTCTCTCTCTCTCTCTCTCTCTCTCTCTCTCTCTCTCTCTCTCTCTCTCTCTCTCTCTCCTCTCTCTCTCTCTCTCTCTCTCTCTCTCTCTCTCTCTCTCTCTCTCTCTCTCTCTCTCTCTCTGCGAATGTGTCTGCCTGCCTGCCTGTATGTCTGACTCTCTCTGTCTCTCTCTCTCTCTCTTTATATATATATACATATATGTATGTATATATATATATATATATATATATATATATATATATATATATACATGTGTGTGTGTGTGTGTGTGTGTGTGTGTGTGTGTGTGTGTGTAAATAATGCTCTCTCGTTGTCCTGAGCTCCGCACCCTGTAGAATTGACTGAAGTAGAAAATCAGAAACGGTAAAATACAAGAATAAAAACAACAGTCGGTTCATGTCTCAGACTTGTATTTGTAACACATTTTTCACTGTTAACAGCTTCGGCAGGGCAAGGAACAATCATAGAAGCCTCAAGCAAGTAAAAGGACATACCGTTGATGGTGAACTCATATTCAGGTAAACCAGGTAAAATCAGGTAAAAAGAGAGGTCAACAACAGCCGCATGCAGGACATTATTCACACCAATAGGCCCTCCAACCAAACTCTGTCTCTCTCTCTCTCTCTCTCTCTCTCTCTCTCTCTCTCTCTCTCTCTCACACACACACACACACACACACACACACACACACACACATACACACACACACAGATACACAGACTGACAAACACACACAAACATTTACACACACACACACACACACACACACACACACACACACACACACACACACACACACACACACACATGCACACACACACGCACGAAAACACACACACACGCACGCACGCACCCCCCCCCCCCCCCCACACACACACACAGAGAAAGTATACATACATATACATACATATATACACATGCATACACACACACACACACACACACACACACACACACACACACACACACACACACACACACACATACACACACACATGTATATCACCGAGTAAGGGAGGGAGGGGGAGAAAGGGCAGAGAGAAAAAAAGGGGGTGAGGAGAGATAGAGAGAAAAGACGGTGGTGGCGGGTGGGAAGGAGAGAAGAAGGAAAGGTGTCGAGGGAGAAATGGAAGACATAGGGGGAGGGGGGGGAAGGGAGGAGTTTGAGGGGGGATGAAGACAGTTGGGTATGAGGAAATAAGAACAAGTTGAGAGACAAGAAAAACAAACATTTCACAAGTATGTATGTGATTGCATATGTACATCCACAACTGCATCCGCGTAGCATGATTAAAACAAAGGTGTACATTTCCTTCAGTTTATCCAAATATGGATATATGGAGAAAAAAAAACGGGGGGGGGGGGGGGGGGGGGGGGGGTTAGGAAAGTGGAAAGTGGAAGTGGCAGTGGGAGATGGGGTAGGGGAGAGGGAGGTTGTAGGGCGGAGCAGGGGAGGGGGGGGGGGGTCGGGGGTGTTTAAGTGCGTAAATTGTCGAACGAAAAACAAGGGAGTAGGGGGTAAGGGGAGGGGGAGGCGGGATAGGGATAGAGTAAGGCGAAAGAAGATGGGAGGTAAAACGAGGAAAAAAGAAAAAAAAAAAAAAAAAGGGGGGGGGGTTTACATGGGCAATATGAATGACAAATTTTCAGAGGTATGACATAATTTTATTCATAGAAAAAGAAACAAACAACAAACAAAAAAACAAAAAACAGGGGGGGGGGGAGGGGGGAGGAAGATGAATGGGGATGGAGATGTCTTGACAGGCATCGCTGAAGCGAATCATGAGCTGCTGTAGGTCATCGGCTGAGTGGGCGGTTACTGCTGCGTCGTCTGCAGAGAGGAAGTCACGCAGGCACCTCAGCTTGACTTTAGTCTTGGCTCTTAATCTGGAGAGGTTGAAGAGCTTTCCGTCTGTCCTGGTTCGGAGGTAGATACCTTCAGCTGCAGGACCAAATGCGTGTTTCAGCATCACAGCAAAGAAGATTCCAAGCAGGATGGGAGCCAGGACTCAACCCTGTTTCACTCTGCTCCGTATGTTAAGAGACTCATGCAAGTTGGCGATGGATCATTCTGTCGATTCCTCTGCTAAGGGGAATAAAGTATTTTGATCGTAAGGCTAGAGAACGTCATTTCCAGGTTGACGACGAAGTCCTTGTATTTTGTTTTTCTTTGGCTGAGCGTTGCAATGACCAGTTTCTGCGTAAAACTCTCTTATTTTGATTTTGCAAGATTCCTTTTTTCTATCATGTTGCTAACTGTTTGCTGGTTGTTTTCCGCAAGAGATTCATCTCTTGTTTCGTTCATATGTAATTGGAAAACTATGTCTTGTAAAAGGAATCGTCAAAATGCCAGAATCCTTGGCTCTTCATGAACAGGCTATTGTGTAATTCGGTCAAGACGGATTTATGGTCCATGTTTGGAACTGTGGCAGCATCACATGTGAACCAGAAAGGCAACAACTCTTGGTAAACAAAACAATGATCTTTTCTACGTGCGATGAACGAATTCTACTTGCACCATGCGCATTACGTTTCTGTGTCGTGAAAAATCCTCAAAACGACATTTAGGGTGGAATTCGTTATTGATATGTTAAATAAATCTTTTTACCTTTTTATGAAGGTGGCTCGATATGACGACGAGCTTGCTGTCTACTGTGCAGTTGAAGTCACTAATTACCAGGAGTGTGTTATAATGTTACTGACTGATACTGTTCTGTAAGGCCACGAAGAAACGCACTTTATCAGTATTTTCGTTTGCTGCGCGAATATCTGTGACTACAACATTGAGTTCATGGGTTTTCAGTGAAGCTATCAAAAGTGTGCAGCTTTTATTTTCTACCTTCATTTTGCCCAAGAACATATGCCTGGAAACTAAAATAACTTCCCCTGTACTGTGCTTTTTTTTCTTCCTTAAATAATATTTTCCATCCACATTGCTTCTTCGAAAGATCAATAATTTTTTGTTTTGTTTTTGTTATGCTTGATTTTTGAATGCATATGATATGGCATCTATGTCCTTTGAAATAATTGAGGGTCGCCTTTCTTTTCACCATATTTATAGCCCTCTTGCGTTGATAGACAATATTTTAAAGCGTGTATCAGGGAACAATATTATTCCGGCATTTGAAAAACGTTTCAGAGCTCTTAGTCCTTTGCCGTGGCTAGGTTCGTCAAACAAGCAGGCAGTGAAAGAGGGAGGGGGGAGACAGGGCGAGGTTGGGGGGGGGGGGGGGGGGGGGGTAGTCTATGTGGTCAGTCAGTTCATAAAAATATAGTGTTATCGTCGTCCGCGTCACAGTCCGTGTGTTCCGGTAGCTTTGCTCGCTTATCTGTCTGGCCTGAAGAAGAATTCTTGGATTGTGGTGGTTTTACTGAGCCGGATTTGTTCTTTTTTTTTTTCCATAAGATTTTAGCGTAGTCTGTGTTTTTTTTTCTTGGTCTACTGCGGTGCATGGAACTTGTCTGTCTTGTTCTTCAGTTTGTCATTATTACTGTCGTCTACTTTGCGCTTAAATACAGTACTGTTTTTGTACTCCCAGTTCTTATAAAACAGGGAGTACTTTACAACTTTACAATAGGAACGAAGAAATGCTCTGCGCGCGCGCGCGCGCGCGCGCGTGTGTGTGTGTGTGTATGTGTGAGCGCGCGCGCGCGTGTGTGTGTGTGTGTGTGTGTGTCTGTCCGTCCGTCCGTCGTCAAAATGTGTTCCACTCGCTCTAGACAAAACTACTGGGCCGATCTTTCTGAAAATTTGTAGGTATGCTCATTATGGCCACAACGGCCCATAACGTTTTTCTTTTCCTTTACGTTCGTTCTTTACGGGATATCTTAGAAAGTACTTAGCCGATCTCTCTGAAAATTTGTAGCATGTTCATTACGGGTCATGGATGCCCGATGTGTTATTTTACTGTTAAAGCCCGCTACTAACGGCCACAACGGCCCACAACGTTTTTTTTTTCTTTATAGAATATCTCAGAAAGTACTCAGCCAATCTTTCTGAAAATTTGTAAGTATGTTCGTTATGGGCTACGGATGATGCCTGATGTGTTATTTAACTCTTATATCCGTTACCAACGGCTGTAATGGCCCGTATAATTTCTTTTTATGCAATATAAAAAGTACTTGGCCGATCTTTCTGAAAATTTGCAGGCATGTTTATTATGGGCCACGGAAGATGCCAAGAGAATAAGTTATCACTAACATGTGCATCACAATACTTTAACATATCTTCAGATAAAATGAAATAATCAGTAACACTGCACCCCTAGGTGACACAAAAGTAAACCCGCCATCAGAATTTTTTTTTTTCACAACATCCATTGACTATGACTAGATCAAACAAATAAAAGAACTCTAGTGGCGATTGACCAAAATTGTTAATGACACTATCCTTCGAAGAACGTATCACACATTCTCTTCTCTTCATCCTCACAAACAACACCAGGCATATAATTTCACATATCCTTCACCCTCATTTGCTCACACCCTGTTCACGCATTCAAATCTCCACACACCTCATATATGCATCATCAGTATTCATATGCTGTAAGACATTCTCTTCAAATATATAAATGCCGTTTTTCAAATCAGTATAATGCACACATTGCCTCCTTCAGGAACAATGTAGCAGAAAGTCCATACCTTTAACAATAGTTAGAAATTTTTTTTCTCAATCCTTACAGCAGTAGCATTATCACATTTCAGGTTAATTTCTTTATCACAATCTGACATGTGTTACTCCACAAGAAAAAGAAAAAAAAAAAAAAAAACACCTCCTAAGTTTCGACCATCAGATGAGAGTGTTTTTTTTTTTTTTTTTTTTTTAAAGCAGGAGCACTAAATGTAATGTAATCATAACATTGTTAACATTGTTTTAAAAAGTTATCAAAAAAGGTCTCTGTCAGACACACAAAATTAAAAGTAGTAACACATTTAAATTAAAAAAGGAAACATCATTTAATTTGCCAAACCAACTTTCAATATTATAATTTAAGAAGTTGAAGCCAGATCTGTGACAGTCTTTTTCATGTCATTTATTAGATGAGCGCAGATTTCTGTCACCGAACCGTGTCTGATGTCTCTAGCACGAAGATAACCGTGCATGCCAGTTTGTTGTTGCGCTCTCTTCGGCCTACCCTTACCGCCACGTGCCCCACAAAGCTGGCTGCCACTGTCTCTCACACTGACATCACTGGGGCGAGGAGTCGACCGTGACCCCGCATCACCAGGTCCGTTGCAGTGTGCTGCTTGCTGTCGGTTGGGCGAGTCCATCGCCTGACTGCCACCAGGGGAATCCCCATCGTGGCCGTACCCGCCAGGCTGACTCCGTTTGGGTGATATGTCACACGTGGTCATTGGGCCGTACCCCCACGCAGAAAGGATTGACACGGTCAGGCTCGTCATCGTCGACGTCCCTGCTGCTGTCGCCTCGGCGCAGGACCGCGGATCTAGTCTCCATGGTCCAGTGGTCAGCTGACCTCTCACGAAGTAAGCTGCCTTGCCGTCCCTTCTGACTTGTGTTGCTGTACTGGCAAGAAAAGGGTGGATACTTGGTGGTGGAACAAGAGAGTCGGCTCTTTGGTTGTTCACTAATGAAATCTGTAGATGCATATAATTTTGTTTTCATCACTTACCTAAGTTTTAATCACACTTGCCAGAATCTCATTAGCAGAGCATAGAGAGTTGCGGTGGATAGACCATCACTTTGATGTATCAGGAAGACTGTCTTGAAAAACAAAGTGAGTGAGCAAGCTAGTGACTGTCTCACTTCTTCTCCTGGCAGCCAGTTAGCTCTACCACCCCCTGACAGTGACAATAAAACAACAGCACATGAACTTCATGCATCCATCACTCGGCACCCTCCTCTTCCGACTCGGCTGTCTCTTGACAGTAAACAGAAGCCAGAATCAGGCGGTCTGTCGGTAGCTGTAACCTGTGGGGACCAGTCATCATCCGACAGTGCTGGCAACGATGACAACATCGACGACCAGAAACCACCACTACCACCGGTCAGAGCTTTGACCAGTGATAGCAAGGAGGGCCAGACCCATCACCACCTCCTGACGATGCAGTCAACAAGGAGGACCAAATACCACCACTACAGATGAAACCGTCAGAGACATATCAACAGTCCCTCAACTCACGATACTTCCACCAACCCTGCATGTAATGCTGTTAGTTCTCATCATACACAGCAGCAGAAGCGACAGTATAGATATCGAAACCCCCTGTCTATTCACGTTGCACAGAAGCCAATAACTGAACTAACCAACACCTGAAACAAACGTCAGATGAAATGCTACGTGCAAAATGCTGAGCTGGCCACCTTAAGAGAAAAGTATATGACACTAAAGCACAAACACAATATTTGGGAGAACACTGTTAGAGATGTAGAAGTCAAAGCAAAAACATGGCACCGTTGGCGTTGACCAGTCTTTAAAAGCCACAGAACTATCACTCAACGACGAGACTATAAAACAGATTTACACAAGACAATGCAACCCTTACAAAACAAATAACCAAACTGTCACTCAGCAAAGACAGCCATGGAAACACGCTGCGGGATCTCAAGAAAGTACTGAGGCACATCAAACAAACCATACCACTTCCTCTCCATAGCATACCTCAAACACAAAACGACCAAACTTGGATACTAACACAGTCACTGTTCACAATATTGATCTGAACCACTCAAACGTTCGTTTTTACATCTTAGGACTGCTATCCCTGAGCTTCACTGTGTCTCTTACACCCAAAATGCTCACGCGTACGCAGAAAACCCAGCAGTATTTCCTCCCAGGAAACGCCCTCACAGAAAGACCTAGCCTCAGAAGAATCCAAGTACCCCTGTGGCACATGTGACCGCACAGTCTCATGGTCGGAACGTGCGGTCGAATGCAACACTTGTGGCCAGTGGTTCCACCTTGCATGCTGAAGTATACTATCTGGCTCCGATGAGTATGGAAGAGTGGGTGGAAGTGATGTAGTATGGAAATGTGTGGTGTGTGACAATGCAAACTACAACACAGTTGCTTTTGACCTGTTTGGCGTAGATGCAGCAGCAGCAAGTGCTAGTCCTGGAGGAGACTTTTCTTTTTACTAAGCCCCACAGAAACCTCACTTACATCAACAAACTTCAAACCCATCCACTCGTCTACACCTTCACGAGCTACCAGACAAAATAAGCAGTCCAATCGGCCGCTAAGACTTTTAAACATCATTTCTAACCCAGCCGGGCAAAAAGGCAGAACTACAGAATTTAAATGACAGCACGAAGCCTGATATTATCTTTTGCACCGAGACTTGGCTTGACTCCGATATATGCTCTAGTGAGCTTTTCCTTCCTCACTACATCACCTTCAGGCATGACAGGCACCGGCTCGGCGGAGGGAGTACTGATAGCCGTGGCAAATCATTAAAGATGTCAAGGAGTGGAGGAACTATCAGTGGACGGGTGCGAACTGATCTGTGTGAGGATCAAGTTAAAAGGAAGAAGGCAACTTCTTGTTACCACCTACTATAGGCCCAAAACCAGTGACTTGATCAGCCTCGCGACGTTCGAAACATCTGTCCGACGTATCATAGCTACAAACACTACTGTCATCATTGGAGGTGATTTCAATCTCCCTTTATTTGACTGGCCCACAAAGACATTGAAAAGCCCAGCCAGATGTGTAGAAATCCACAACCAATTCTTGACCCGGTGAATGACGTTGGCTACGAACAGCTTGTCACATTCCCCACAAGAGAAGAGAGAACACACTCGACCTCTTTCTCACGAGTCATCCTTCCCTAGTGCCTCAACAAACATACTACGGTATCGCACCCCAGCCTTTTTCACGTATAGCATTCTTTTAAAACCGAAAAGGCAGAGGAGTCAAATTACCACTTTCCGCGGTCACTGAGGAGAAACAATCAGGTTTTGAAATATCGGTATCTGACCAGGAGTTATATGTTAGTGAGCTTCCTCCCCATTGGAGATTGTCTCCTGCTTCGGAGACTATAAGCTTGATGAAGGTTCATTTTGAGAAGCATTTATTATTCCCCTCACCCACTCAAGCACATACTGTCAGTTAGGGGCAGAATTATCTACCACTGCAGATATGAAGGCTTATCACCCCCCTATTTCTACAATCTAAGACATAAGAGCACGCTTTGTTTATCATTATATATATATATATATATATATATATATATATATATATATATAATCATTATTTGTACAAAATAATGTATTATAGCCGCATTAAAGAAAGGCAAAGATGGTATCAGTTTCCCAAACAAAAGAAATCACGGACACTAACAACTGTAAACACACATCCCTTTTATTAATATTACCTATACCTACAGATAAACATGTACACACAACTTTCTTAAGCTATTTGGAAAAGAACATAACTCATACACCCTTTGCAATTTGATTTTCAACCCGAACATACAGCATTAACACAGCATGTCATACAACATTAACACATTTATTGGACTCATGGCTGTCTGCAATGAACAATTCACAACTAACCGGTGTAATATTCCTTGATCTTTAAAATCTTTGATCTGGTTAACCATGATATTTTATTACAAAAGAGTTATATGTATACCAAACTGTCACAAACTACAGCTTTCTTTGAGTCTTATTTTGGAGACAGATGTTAAAGCGTCTTACACAATGGATCCTATTCTGCTGAAAATTTAGTCTCGAAATGGGTACCAGAAGGCTCTATTTTAGGCCCCCTCCTCTTTCGTTTGTTTATTAATGGCCTACTAGTACACATATCAAATAGCAACATATCACGTGAGTTGTTTGCTAATGATGGTACTCCATATACAGCTGGCCAAGATATTAACATTATTACTGATCGCTTACTACAAAGTCTAATGCAAGGAATCTGGTATGAAGACAATGCAATCCACTTAAATCCTACCAAAAGAGAGTGCATGCTTGTTATACACCCGATATAAAAACATCAGCCAGGTTTGTTTCCACTTAGTGTATCTATTTACGACCGTCAATTCAATCAGGTCAGTCAACAAAGACTACTAGGGTTTTTTTTTAATGACGACCAACTACAGTGGGAGGGTCATATCAACTACATATGCAAAATTATCTCGAAAACTTTATTCATTTTAAAGAAACTAAAGACGTTACTGATACTAGCCCCCGTAAAATATCCTACAATGCCCACATAAGATCTCATATTGATTATACCTCCACTGTACGGGATGACTGTGCTGGTGTATATCTGAAAAGATTAGACCTGCTGTATTGGAGAGCAGCCAAGCTTATTCTGCCTGATCCGCACCTACCGACAGAACAAAAGATGAAACAGTTACAAACCCTGCCTCTTTCGGGACATGTCTGCTTTAACAAAAGTATACTGATGTACAATGTTTGAAGTATAAACTCCCGTCATATCTGTCTAAACTGTTCACAAAATCAGTCCTGAAGAATTCTAGGTCGAACCAGTGGTTATTGTTACCAAGACCCAGGATTAATATCTTTAAAACGAGTTCTTTATTCTCGGGAATATTTCCATGAAACACTCTCCCTATGAATGTTGTAACGAGGGTTACACTCTCCTCTTCCAAGGATAATCTTTTCAGATATTTGGTTTTAGTAACTTTTGTAATCTAAACTCGGACAGCATTATGTTTAATTTTATCCCTGCATGCATTCGTGCCATCCCCACGCGCGCGCACATGTGTGTATGTGTGTGTGTGTGTGCGTGTGTGTGTGTGTGTGTGTGTGTGTGTGTGTGTGTGTGTGTGTGTGATATGTATGTATTTATGTTTGTATGAATGTAGGTATGTATGCATGTACGTATGTATATGTATAAATGCCAGACAGGGACAGACCTTTTGATGTCTTCTCTTTATATACACGCGTTCATTTTCTTATCTTTTATTTTCTTTTCTTTCTTTCTTTCTTTCTTTCTTTTCTTTTCTTTTTCTGTATGTCTCATAGAGATATTCTAAAATAGTTCATGCTATTTTCTTGTTGATTGTTTTTGTTAATATTGTACTTTGTTTTGTTTTGTTTTTTCTCATTCGCTTTAATTGTTTTTGTCGTTGAACTTTCAATTGCTTTTTTTTCATTCGCGTATTTCAATGATGATGTGAGAACTTGCTTCTTTGGGGGTTTTTTGTCCATTGCATGTTTGTTTGTTTGATTTGATTGTTTGTTTGTTTGGCTTGATGTCGTTTGTTTGTACAGACATGTTTTGATGCATACGTTGTATCATTCAGTATTAGTTTCGTAGACTAGTATCGGCAGGTATGAAAACTGGTTAACTAAGCCAATACTTTTACAGTTATAAAATAAAGAATCGTTGTCATTGACATTGTCATTGTCACTTCCCCTTAACTCTCTCTATATGAGGGATCTTCCCTACCGTCCTGTGTAACCCCACCCCCACCCCTGTTGCTCTCCCAGCATCTGCCTATCTTTATCTCCCCCTCTCTCTGCGTCTCTCCTGCTTGCCCCTTCTTTT
>JADBJO010006340.1:5000-27500 GCA_016801955.1 Conus betulinus | reverse complement strand
AAATGTTTGAAGAGGAGAGCACAGACACTGAGAACCAGTGGCAACATACCAGGACGCTTTGGCATGAGACCTGTGAGGAGGTACTTGGAAATAAGAAGACCGAGCACAAAGAGTGGATCTCTGATGATACTGTTCAGAAACTGATCAAAAGAAAGAGAAGAAAGCCCATACTGAACATGAGTCAGACAAGATCAGGCAAAGCACAGCCCAAGAAGACTACACCCAGGCAGACGAAGAAGTGAAGAAAAATGACTGTGAAGAAATATAAGAAGGAGTTCATCGACAGACTTTCCAGACAAGCGGAGGATGGTGCAGGACAGGGCAACATGAGAGAACTGTACACCACCACAAAGAAGCTGGCGGGCAAGTTCCAACAGACTAACAAGCCAATCAAAGACAAGAACGGAAAGACCTTCACAACAACAGAAGATCAATTGAAGCGATGGGCAGAGCACTTCAAGGATTTGCTAAACCGTCCTGCCCCCAAAGCACCACCTGACATCCCACCAGCAGAAACAGAACTTCCCATCATCAACTGTGAGAAGCCATCGAAAGCAGAGATCAGAAAGGCCATCCTGACACTGAAGAATGGGTAGGCAGCAGGGCCTGATGAGATCCCAGCAGAAGCCATTAAAGCAGATGTTGATACAGCTGTTCACTTGCTACACAGCCTCTTCCACAAGATATGGGGAAAAGAGAACATTCCAGCATGGTGGAGGGAAGGCATTGTTATCAAAGTGCCAAAGAAAGGAGACCTTAGCAACTGTAGTAACTATAGAGGGATCATGCTCCTGTCAGTGCCAGGTAAGGTTCTAAACAGAATGTTATTGGAGAGGATAAAGGAAGCAGTTGACCCAAAGCTTCGTGACCAGCAGGTGGACTTCCGGCGAAACAGATCCTGCGCCAACCAGATCGCCAGCCTCAGGATCATCATCGAACAGACCTTGGAGTGGAACTCGCCCCTTCACATTAACTCCAACGACTATGAAAAGGCCTTTGACAGTGTAGATAGAGAGACACTATGGAAGCTACTGAGGCACTATGGAATACCAGAGAAGATCATCTCTCTCATACGATGCACATATCAGGACATGAACTGCAGAGTGACTCATGCAGGCCAGTTGTCAGATGGTTTTGAGATGAAGACAGGAGTGTGCCAGGGATGTCTGTTGTCACCTTTCCTCTTCCTCCTTGTCATCGACTGGATCATGAAAACCACAACAACAGGCGGGAACAAGGGGATACAATGGACACTCTGGACACAGCTAGATGACCTTCATTTGTGACGACCTGACACTCCTCTCCCACAGTACAGACAAATGCAGGACAAGACCACCCACCTTGAGACAACATCAGAAGGAACAGGGCTCAAGCTAAACAAGAAGAAGACCGAGCTGATGAAGATCAACATAACAGACAACAGCCCAGTCACTGTTGGAGGCCAGCCCATCAGGGAAGTAGATTCCTTTGTCTACTTGGAAAGCATAGTTGACAAGCAGGGAGGCACAGACTGGGACATCATAGCCAGGATGGACAAGGCGCAAGCAGCATTCATCATGCTAAAGAACATCTGGACCTCAGAGAGATCAGAAGGAAGACAAACTTGCGTATCTTCAATTCCAACGTGAAGCCAGTTCTGCTCTACGGTTGCAAGACTTGGAGAATGACCAAGGCAGTACAGAAACAGTTCAAACCTTCATCAACACCTGTCTGAGGCGCATCTTCAAAATCAGATGGCCAGAGAAAATCAGCAATGAAGATCTATAGAACCAAGCGGGACAGGAACCAGTTGCTAAACAGATTCTGCGGAGGAAGTGGGGCTGGATAGGACACACCCTCAGGAAGCAGCATCCAGCACCACACGCCAAGCCCTGACGTGGAGCCTGCAGGGGGAAAGGAAGAGTGGCCGACCTCGCAACAGCTGGAGACGAGACACAGAGGCAGAGATGAAAAGGCAGGGGACCAACTGGACAGGCATTCAGCGAGCAGCCTAGAACCGAGTGCAATGGCAGAGTGTTGTCGATGGCCTATGTATATGCTCACCCTTGAGCTATGGGCATAACACAACCAGCCTTGTCTCTCTGATGAGTCTGATCCAGTGGACGAAAGGCCTAGGAGAAAGCAATATGAATAAATATTCTTCAAGGGGGAGTACAATGGTTCCCATATGCTGCAGATGAAGGGTTTTAAACATTAATGATTATATTCCTAGTTTCATGTCCTCTTTTAATTCCTCTCATCTGGTCTCTTTCCACCCCCCTTCCCATCTTTTTTGTCCTTTCTTTTATTAAATGTTTGGCAAGTCGTTAATATAATGACTGAGGAATTGTTAGCCTGCACTTGTTTTGTCCAACCACTAAATTATATATATATATAGTGCTGAACAATTAAGTAGTGAGAGAAAACAAGTGCAGGCTAACAATTCTTCCATCATTACAGTAATGACTTGGCAAAGATTGAATGAAAAAAACTGAAGTTGAAGAGGATGGGGGGTGGGGGGGAATACATTATAAATATATGAAACCCTTCACTAGCTGCCTGAGGGAACCATCGTACTCCCCTTCGAAGACAGACCTATTGGTATTGCCTGCTCCTAGGCCTTTCGTCCGCTGGATCGGACTCATCAGGGAAACACAGCTGATTGTGTCTTTGCTCTTGGTGTCAAAGAGATACACCACAGTCCATAATTCTGTGGTGTTCTCAACACCAAGAGTTCAAAAAAATCCAACAACACCCCCAAAGCAGCCAGCGAAGGGTAATAAATGGAACAAAAACGATAGTGTGGGAGAGGAAAAAAAGTCGCTGACAAACTAAAGAGCGTTATGCAAACAGTATAAAATGTAGGGGACAATTTTTGAGCCTATGCTTGAGGATCCATTCAAGGATGCAAGGGAGATCAAAAGATATGGAACAGTCTGAGTGGTTAGCTCTGCTGTTCAATAACCCAAGCATTGTGACTGGCTAAGAATTGTACAGAACAACCTTTACTTGGATCTCCTAAGAGATGCGATTTCCGACCGATTGACCAAACATTATAGTGCTGAACAATTATGTAGTGGGAGAAAACAAGTGCAGGCTAACAATTCTTCGATCATTATTGTGATGACTTGGCATAGATGTGAATGAAAAAATAATTGAAGTTGAAGAGGATGTGTGAGGGGGGGGGGGGGGGATACATTATAAATATGAGAAACCCTTCACTAGCAGCTGAGGGAACCATCGTACTCCTCTTCGAAAACATCTATTTGTATTGCCTGCTCCTAGGCCTTTCGTCCACTGGATCGGACTCATCTGGGAGACACGGCTGATTGTGTCTGTGCTCTTGGGGTCAAATAGATATACACCACAGTCCATAATTCTGTGGTGTTCTCACCACCAAGAGTTCAAAAAAAGAATCTAACAGCACCCCCAAAGCAGCCAGCGAAGGGTAGTAATTGGAACAAAACGAAAGTGTGGACAGGAAAATAGTTGCTGACAAACTAAAAGCATTATGCAAACACTATAAAATGTAGGGGACAATTTTTGAGCCTATGCTTGAGGATCCATTCAAGGATGCAAGGGAGATCAATAGATATGGAACAGTCTGAGTGGTCAGCCCTGCTGTTCAATAACACTGAGGAAAAGGTCGCAAGACCGAAATATTTGGAAACGAAATCCAGCTTGTTGTGTTTTTGTGTTTCTTTTTGTCTCTGTCTCTCTCTCTCTCTCTCTCTCTCTCTCTCTCTCTCTATATATATATATATATATATATATATATATATATATATATACACTACTGGCAAAAAGTTAAGGGCCATTGCCAACGCTGTCTCCCCAGACCAAAACACTACAGCCAATGTTAAGAAGAACAGACGCAAAATCTTCCAAATTTATTCAAGAACAAATTCATTGGACCATTGCAGGAAATCCACAAATCTAACGCAGACAGTGGGGCTGTAATGTCCAGTCACCCTTCCTCAGGATCGTCACATAAGCCACAACTGAAAACTGCACCATTCAGTACTGAATGTAGCCACCGTTTGCCGCCAGGCAAACGGCACAACGTCGACGCATTGAGTCCACCAGGGTCCGAGAGTGTCCCGCAGTATGGCCTGCCACTCCTGCTGCAGAAAGAGAGTGAGCTGGGCCACGTCAACAGGCAGGGGGTGGTTGTGGGCTACCCACAGTCCAAGGACATCCCAGAGGTGCTCAATTGGAGCCAGATCGGGTCAGCGAGATGGCCACTACATCTGGATGATCCCCTCTTGCTGCAGATGATCGTCCACGACACGGACTCGATGTGGACGGGCGTTGTCGTCTTGGAAAACAGCAGCGTTACCCATGGCCTGAAGGGCGGGCTGGATCAGGGGCCTCACAATCTCGTCACGGTACCGCACCCCTGTCAGCATGCCTTGAATGACGTACAGGGGAGTTCTGTCTTGACGACTGAAGCCACCCGAGACCATCACAGATCCCCCTCCGTAATGATCCACCTCATGAACTGTGGCGTCAGCAAAACGTTCTCCTGGCCTTTGCCACACTCGGGTCCTGCCGTCATTGAATTCCAAGGTGAAGCGGGACTCATCTGTGAACAGCACTCAAGACCATTGCTGCATCGTCAAGCGAACGTGATGACGACACCAGTCAGCCCGTGCTCTGCGGTGAGCTGGAGTAAGCGGTACTCAGACTGCTGGTCTCCGGGATGACAGCCTGAACTCGTGCAAACGGTTACAAACTGTCCATCTACTGACATTGACATTTACAGCCTGCAGGAGCTCACGCCTTAAGATGGATGAGGTGACAGTCCAATTGCATAGGGCAGACAGCAGGAGGAATCGGTCAGCATGTCTGTCGGTACACCGAGGACGGCCTGATTGTGGCCAATCCTGCACGCTGCCAGTGGCCTGAAACCTCTCTACAAGACGTTGGATGGTGGAATGGGACACATTCAGACGCCTAGCCATCTCGCGGCCAGAAATCCCTTCGTCAATCAACGCTAAGGCACGTCCACGATCGGCAGGGTCCAGTCTTTGCCTTTGTGCCATGCTTTTTGGGCTGGCGTAGACGACCGTTCTGTTTACAGATTTGTGGCCAACGGCGTCTGATCTGTGTTCATGAACGAGGTGCCATGCACGTGCATCATGATTGACCACGAGCATTTCGCCCTTTTTTTCAAACTCATGCTCCCACAGGCACCCGTTTTACCGGTTTTACGTGGTTTCCGCACGTGCAGCTGCGCTCCACCTTGTACGGCAGTGGGTTTTTAGGTGTTGTGATCTGTTAAGGAACAACTGTTCAATATGTCTAACCAAGTTTGGGTCATTGTGACTTCGTTCCAAGCCTATTATTTACACACTCAGACACTAACGTAAAATGACAGGTGGCCCTTAACTTTTTGCCAGTAGTATATATATATAAATATATATATATATATATATGTGTGTGTGTGTGTGTGTGTGTGTGTGTGTGTGTGTGTGTGTGTGAGAGAGAGAGAGAGAGAGAGAGAGAGAGAGAGAGTGTGTGTGTGTGTGTGTGTGTGTGTGTGTGTGTGTGTGTGTGTGTGTGTTCTTCAACAATTACGCCTTCAAAAAGGTCAACCATCTTCAGCATAAATTTATCGTTTGTGGCATATCACTATCTCTCTGTACAGGGAGGAGAACGGGTGCTTGGGGAATGTGTTTTCGTGCCTAGTGTGGAGATGGAACTGCATGTGTTTCTTTTGTGATCCTGTACACTTTGAATCAATGTATTTCATCACCTTCAGAATTTGAAACAGCATGGGTTTGATCCACCTAATTCCCAGCACCACCCAATCACATACACACGCATGCACGTATTCACGCACAACCCACCAACACACACACACACACACAACACACACACACACACACACACACACACACACACACACACACACACCACTAAATTGTATGCATCAGTAACACCTGTCCACCATTCATCTACAAAATGGAAAGTCACTTTGGCCCTCGAGACACTGCCCAGAACCGTGATTCCTCAGTAACTTGGGTGTAAACTGTGATGAATTCATGAGTATAATTGGGTGTTTTATATGTCAACAGGTACAGAGATCAACTGAAGTGGCAAGACGGAAGCACAGCATATTACAGACCGGCAGTGTTTCCAATAAATACAATGACAAACCAACCTCTTTGCTCTTCCTGTGTCTTTTGTGGTGATGGTCTGTACATTCATCTGTGTGGCCGAAAATTTGGCCCGATAACTAATACACTGTGCGAATTTGAACCAGTGAAAGGTAAGCTTTCAACAGGTTTGGTTCAACGGTTGAAAATTAACTTCCAGAATGTTGACGCGTATTATTCAAAGGAACTCCTCGGGTATAGCAGACGTCGTGGCCAGGTGGTTTCCATCACAGATTTGTGACCTGTGTGCGAATCCTACCAGAGTTATCTATTGATGATGATTTTTCCCGTTCCGACCATTTCCTTGTAAGAGATGAGTTTACTGTGAGCTCAGTTGAGAAGATTGGAAGAACACATTTGAGTTCCATCCACTTGATCGATGCGTGTCTGAGAATGTTGCTCGAATTTTCTGACCAACACTGCATATGTCTATTTCTCAGGTCCGATAGATGTTATGGTATAATATGAAAATAAATGTAAAGTGCAACCCTATCATCTTAGACCAAAATGAAACTCCATAGAGTTATGTTCATCATCGCCATCCTTACTAATCAACACACAAAATATAAAATCCCAAAGCCCTGTATATTCTGCTCTATTGAAGTTGGATCTTCAGCTGCTATATACAAAGGAAACCGTGTCACTTGAGCTCCTGAAACGTGACAGTTTCCGTCCTTAAACCTAGATTTACAGATCTTCTACTAAAGAGTGTAGAGTTAGGGGAAATGTTGTTCATGCACGTACTTAAGGAATCTCTCCCCCCCCCCCCCCCCCCCCCCCCCCTCTCTCTCTCTCTCTCTCACGCACAGAGAGAGAAAGAGAAAGACAGAGAGATTTGAATAAAGTGTGTGTGTGTGTGTGTGTGTTTCACCTGCCTGCCTAATTACCTACCTAAATGCCTACCTACCTACCAACTTACCGATTGCCATATATACATACGTACGTACATACATACATACATGCATACATACGCACGTACATACCTACATACATACATACAAAGCTGAAGAACAGAGATGACCAGAATAGGCGATGACACACACACACACACACACACACACACACACACACACATTGAGAGAGAGAGAGAGAGAGAGAGAGAGAGAGAGAGAGAGAGAGAGAGATTCTCGCTGTGCTTCAAGAAAGATCAGCATAGTGTAGAACAACGGAAAATCAGACGAATGGACACCGGCAACACCTGCCCATTCGTGATGAAACAGCTTCTTCGTCATGTTTCAGATAATGATAATCAGTTCGATCTTTAACTGATTCTGTTCTTTTATCCGTGCGTGCGATTTGCTTTCAAATACCAGTTACTGTCTTTTTTTTTTAGGCAACAAAACATTGCAGCCACTTGTTTCGTTGTGATTTATCTTTGAGTGAACTTCTATTTTGATCTAGTAGGTAAAGCAAAGTGTACTAAAACAAGGTGTCAACACTTCATCTTTTTTACTCCTTCACAACAGCATATAACTCTACACCAAACTTACCCAAAGACGACATCACATTGATTGTCTCTAATTCTTCATATCCTGTTCTCACCGTCACGTGCTTTGAGGGTCACGTGACGCACCAGTTCTTGGAATGTGACATCGCTACCAGGTGTTGGACAGGAGAGGAAGTAGAGAGCAGGAGCTCTCAGTGTGTCCACACGCTTTCTCCAGCTCCTCCATCTTTCCTGTGCAGAAACAGGGTGCAGGAAGTACCATACACGCTCGTGTGCGACCACCGCAACGACTGCATCGATCAGACTGATGAGGACTTCTGTCAGTTTGGACCTTGTCACCCTTATGTATTTTTTGACTGCGGAAACTTGAAAGTAAGTATACAGTAAACGTCCGTGAGCTGAACTCTGTGCTACAGTTATTCCCCATTGTAAATATCCCGTGCGAATTTAACGGAAGATCTCGGCGAAGATCAGCATTGTACACTTGTAAATCATGACTGTGCAATGTACGAACTGACGATATTGATATACTGGTGATGAGCGCAGTTTGTTGGACATTATCCATGACTTGTGTTTGCGAAGTATCTCTTAAAACACACACACACACACACACACACACACACACACACACACACACACTCACACTCACACACACACACACAAACGCACCACACATGCACACACACATATGCACTCACACACATACACACACACACACACACGCGTGCGCGCGCACACACACACACACACATACACGTGCATGCGCGCACACACATACACGCACGCACGCACGCACGCACGCACGCACGCACGCACGCACACACACACACACACACACACACACACACACTCACACACACACACACACACACACACGCGCGCGCGCGCGCGCGCGCGCGCGCATGCACGCACACGTGCGCGCACACACACACACGCGCACGCACGCACGCACGCACGCACGCACGCACACACACACGTTTCTAGAAAAAGCTGTCCTTGATTTTTTGTGTGCGCCGGTGTTCCATGCTGGGTCCTGTGCTATTCGTTATGTATAAAACTTCTTTGACTAATCTGATTTAGGAGCATCTGGTCTGTCACATTTCCTAAGGCAATGCACAACTTCGTCAGTGTGAAGTATTTTAGAGCTATAAAGAACTAGCTGGATCACTCCAGGAATACTTGAAGGAAGACAAAATGTGATCGGAATAGAAGGAGCTGAAACTTGATGATGAGGCAGAGGCTAACAGATTCTTCTAACGTCTCTTACACCAACACCATTTCCTCTCTCCCGACTATTTCACCTAAAAACATCGACAAGGACAAGTTCTCAATTGTGGCTGATTGATGACGATCGGATATTAAAGTAACATGACATGGAAACAAGTAAAGCACCATGCAATGAAATCAGACGCGCCAGTTCCATTTACGTACATATCACAGTTGACATAACCATCAAGCTAATAAGCGCTTCCATCCTGTTCAGTACGTTCTGTTCTAACCAACCTTTCATTGGCATTAACAATACCACCACAAACGGTTCTAAATATTCCTACCAGGACCATGTACATATCTCGTAACTCTATACGCATCCACCCACGCCTTAACGAACTCATTAGTGCCACTAGAATACAGAATTCAGCACCAAATAGGGTAATGATGTTTCAAATTGTTACTGTAAAGGTTCCTCTGTATTTGTCTAAGCTACTTAAAATCTACACACTACATCTCTGCTGTTTGCAACAGAACATTTTTTCAAATCCCAGACACTCAAATAGAAACATCATAGTGGACGCATTCTTTGTGCCCTAGCCAACCAATTCTGAATCTTCTGCCTTTTCCTATCCACCATCACTGTTCCCTTCGCGCGTTCAGATCGAGTTTGAAAACCAACCTTTTAGAACAAGCTTTTGGATATATCAAAATTGATATCCTATTTCTGCATCGTCTCATTTGTTTTAAGTTTATACACACTTGATATAGTTTGGATAGCGGATTGCTCGTCTGCGTGAGTGTGTGCATGTGTTTGCATGGCTGTGAATGACAGTTTGAGAAAGAGAGAGAGAGAGAGAGAGAGAGAGAGAGAGAGAGAGACAGAGACAGACAGACAGACAGACAGACAGACAGGCTGACAGACAGACAGACAGAGACAGATAGAGACAGAGACAGTCAGAGAAACAGGGAGAGAGAGAGAGTAAGGTTCAGAGAGAGAACACGTGTACTGATTTTTATTCTCAGTATATTTGTTTGCTGGGACTTCCCCAGGTAAATGACACTTGACATGAGCCTCTGCAATATTACAACAAATGCAAATGAAGAACAAGTTACAGGACATGTATAATGTTCAAAATGTGAGAACCCGCACAAAGGCTACCAAACTGGGCGACCCTAATCCAGCCCAGAATTCCATCTTTACACTCACTGGCGAAACCATGGGAGTGACATGGACAGACATTTCACAGGTCAGGAATAAATAGGACAGATTCGACCATCCAGACAAATGGACATTTTTTAATCATAAAGTAGCACATTTTTATAATAAATTGAGGGATCTTTTGTTATTTTGGTTATTTCAATTCAATTCATTTTATTTGTTTAGCTTAAACATTTCTTGATTCTTCCTTTAATCGTGGCAACACCTTTCAGAATACTTGAAGGTTGATTTTTTTTTTCTACTGCAAAAAATGTATCTCAATACGGGAGGAAATCTGGACGAGTATTAGTATTAATGAAGAAATGATTAGAACCATGTGTGAAAAAGGTATTGTTGCCGGTGAAAATACTTTTGTAGTTAGAGTTGATAAAAGTGTATCCAACATAAAAAGGACGTTGTTTTGGTTGCGACTTATATAGTAGCAGAAGAAGGCCCTCTGTAAAAAGGAAAGGGTTTTAGGAACGGTGTAATAATGTGAGGAGGAAGTCCTTTACAATCTATCCGGGATGGCGATGTGGATATGATAGTTCGGGGAAAATGAAATGCAGCAACAGGTTGTGAACAAGCAGTTGTTCAGGAAATGGACAATCATGTTTCTGTGTTTGGAATGAATGGTAAGGGCGACGCTAACTTGCGTTGCTCTACTGATGTTACTATCAAAAGTTTTGGGAAATCCCTGTTGAACTTCAACTGTTATTTAATCTTCTCGTTTTGAATGGATTCTGTAAAGGCGATCGTGAAAGAGAGTTTATCTCTGTTCACCCCAAGAATGTAGTGTAATCGATTTCTTTTTGTTTCTGAATGTTTGATTGATAAATGCACTGGGTGTGTTTGAGACAAGGTATGCTCTTGACGTTTGCCAGTCGAAATCAAGTGGAGAAGTATGTTGGGCGTGAAAGAATATATTTCATACAGAAAAGTGACGAACGAATCGTGTGGTCCGAAGAAAATGTAGAATACCAGAAGGAAGAACTTGAAAGTGACGATTTCAAAGAATGTATGCAAAATACCTTTGATTTATTATATGTTAATATGTGCTTATTTTCACGTGCATTGTCTGGAGCTGCTGCCTGCATGATTCAGTTAATTGGTAATAAAAAGACGGAGCCCTATGAAGAGTTTGATGAATTTCAAAAGGTGTAAAAGCGATGATAGCTATGTACGCGAAAGAAAGGAATATGGGTGGCTGAAGAGAAAAAGGAACGTGAATTTGAAGAGTCAAAACTGAAAAAAACAACAACTGAAAGCCGCAAATCTATTTGGACAACAGTTAGATCATTGAATAAGAGATCAATTATGTATTATAACATCTGTCTACAAGAATGGTTTATCACTTTTCAGAAGTGTTTATAGCTACAGATGACATTAAGTATGAGAGTGATACAGTGTTGGTGATACTGGAGACTTTGGGGAAACTTTTATTGAACGATCCGATTTGTAGAAATGAAGTGACTGATACTATGCGGAATTTAAAAATCAGAAAAAAGTGGAGGCCCAGATATAATTTTGAGTGAAATGCTGAAACATGCAAACTCAGTCATCATTGATTTCCTCGTTATCATTGATTTCTTCGTTATATTATTTTACAGACTATTTAACGATGACATCTTCCCAGCGGCCTGGACAAAATCCATCATCATTCTCATCTAAAGGGGGGATCCCAATCACCTAGGTTATAATCGTGGAGTGGCACTGTCAAATGCTGTTCGTGAAATTTATGTTCATAATTTGAACAAACCATGGACAGAACATGAGGACAAAATAACCGAGGAGCACGCTCGGTTCCGACCATAATGTCACTCTTTTTGCTATGAGTCAATCACATTTATTGGAAAATGCAAAGCAGAGCATTGCCTCTGTGGGCTTTCAAAGACCTTTGACTCTGTGAATCAAAACATGTTGAAATGTACCTTCCGTGAAAGTGGAGTATATAACAAGTTATATATGGCTCTTCGAAGTGCTTATATGATTCTGTTTCAGCATGCGCGCGTGATGGATGTATTTACTCAGATGTTTTTGACTGTCCACAGGGAATGAAGCAGGGGTGTTTATTAATACTTTGATGTTTTTGTTTTAATTTTTAATAATGGATTGGTAGCGGAGTTAACAAAACAAAGGAAAACATGGTATTCTGTTGATCCCGGAGCAGTTGAATTGTTTCTCATGCTATGCCCAGATGACGTTTTACTATTGTCTAGCACTGCTGTAGGTCTGCAGATTCAATTAAATAGATTGAAACAAGCGGCAGATTACCTATTTCTGAGTGTGAACCTGGAGAAAACTAATCTAGTAGTAGTATTTAGAAAGGGTGGACACCTATCTCGTCATGAACAATGATTTTACGGTGATAGAGAAGTGAAAGTAACTAATTCGTACAAATATTTAGGAACACTCTTCACAACGAAGCTGAATTTATAAATTTTACTGTATCAGGGACCTGTAGAAAATGAAAAGAAAAGGGTCATAGATATTTTAAGAGCTCTACGTTTTTTCAATGTATTGATTCTAGTGAATTCTGGAAACGTTTTGAAGCCAAAAGTGACCCAGTTATTACATATTGTGCTAAAATCTTGGGCCCTCATGATAACAACGATGTAGGAAATCTCATATGTTTGCAATCAAACGTTTTTAAATGTTCCGATGCATGCTTCAAATACAGTAATATACGGTAACCTGACGGATACCCGTTATACATTAGGTGTTATGTCAAGTGTATAAAATACTGGTTAACATTATCAAGATAACCGGCCTTAAGACTTTGTAAAAGGACCCATGAAATATTATTAAACGAGTATGAACTTTCGGGGAAAGAAAATTGGGTATATCAAATGTAGAAGATCTTAACTATGCACGATTTAGGATTGTGCTGATGTGCCAGGGATTTGGATGTGAAGACGGGATTACTTCTTTATTTAAAGACAGGATAATAACCTCTTATAAACAAAATTGGCACTCTAAAATGTAAAGTAAAGAAAGACATGAAACAGAAAAACATATTTCTACAGTAACGAACCGATGGAACAGAATTTGTCCTGTTAGATAGACACCAAGAATTATTGACTTAAACGCTCATTTAAAGTGGTTCCATACTGAGCCATCCCTATTGTAGCCTTGCCCATCTTTTGGTTTCTTTAAGCAGGACGGGACGCACTTTTTGTTCCATTGTAAAGTATATAATACTATTTTTGAAAAAAAGCGTCATTTTTTTACAAGAATATTTCTATAAAAAAGAGTGTCAGCATTGAACTACGACACTGACTAGGTGAAATCTCTTGCGAGGTATACTGCAGACGCTTTGAGCATTCGAAATAAGAAAATGATTAAAACCGAGGTGATTAAAAGATATACATTTGAGTTTTGTTTTTAATACATTACGAATTCCTGAAAGTGCATCAGTGTGGATGGTCGGTATTAAGGTTCATGGCGCTTAGAATAGTAGCATTGTTTGAAGTCATGTTTGCTGTGGGTTTACTGTAATGTTATATAATTTTTCTCGGCACTTTTATGCCATCAAGGCTGTATAGCAAATGACATTAAGAATGTTCTGCGTTTAGTATTCTGTCTCTGTCTCTGTCTCTCTCTCTGTCTGTCTGTCTGTCTCTCTCTCTCTCTCTCTCTCTGTCTCTGTCTCTCTCTCTCTCTCTCTCTCTATATATATATATATATATATTTTGTATATATATATGCATCTCTCTCTCTCTCTCTCTCTGTCTTTGTGTGCGCGCGCGCGCGCGCGTGTGTGTGTGTGTGCATGTATGCGTGTGCGAGCATGCGTGCGTGCGTGCGTGCGCGCTCGCGCTTGTGTTTGTGTATGACAAAAGCCCAAGACTCAAGATGTTGTTTGGGGATTTTACCACAGCACAACAGAATATTAATGTACAATGTGCAGGCTATTAAAAATAGATCGCTGAACATCCTACACAAGAGAAAATATTCCAGTGTACCGGCTTCCCGACACGCTTGAAAGCAGACAATTATCAAAGAAGTATACAGAGGATAAACTGGTCATTATTTTTATCACAACGTACCCCCTGCTGGCAGATACCAGTTCATGCTGCATGTTTTGTGTTGTTTTGTTTTGTTTTGTTTTGTTTTTTGAGAAAGTCCGCTTTAAACAGGATAGAGGTATATATCAAGTACGAAATATAATAAAAGTCTACCGCGCGCGCGCATGCATGTGTGTGTGTGTGTGTGTGTGTGTGTGTGTGTGTGTGTGTGTGTGTGTGTGTGTGTGTGCATACCGTGGTTGGGTCGGGCGCATGTGACTAGTGTTTACGAAAGGAAGAAGTCTGTGACAACATGCATCAGTGCGTTCATGGTGCAGACGAAGAAGGGTGTTATCCCTTGAATATGGACCACTCAGGTCCTGCCACAGCCGATCCTATCATAGTTTCTCTGCTGCCTACAGTTGGAAAATACGTACTGAAAGCTTTGCCCGCTAATGATTTTTTTTGAATGATCCTGATGATGTTGCTGCTGCTGCTGTTGCTGCTTCTGGAGATGATGATAATGATGACTCATGCCCTTCTAGCCATTTCAAATGCCCAAATACAGATGTATTTATTTGTCTGCCTGTCTTCCTGCGATGCAATGGCGTGGTAGATTGCCAGGGATACGAAGATGAGAAGGGCTGTGAAGATTCTACCTGCCCTGGCTACTATCGCTGTAGAGATTCCAAGATTTGTCTACATGCTTCACACATGTGTGATGAAAAATATGGACAATGTCCGCAAAATGACGATGAATGGGCATGTGATGTCCATTGTCCACATGGATGCACATGTTACGGAGATGCGTTTTTTCTGCAACCAATCCTTTGCTGGTGAAAAGCATACCTATCTTCGTTATCTAAATGCCGACGGAAGTAATATGACGCTGGAGGCTTTACAGCATAACATGATGCTCATTCATCTGAGCCTAGCTCGCTGTTCCCTGAATAATCTCGCAATGCCCCGACTTCTTCATATGCACAACCTTTATTTGAGTGATAACAGTATTACTTATCTTTCGCCGCATATGTTCATGGAAATGAGAAACCTCCGTGTCTTGGTCCTGGCCAGAAACCCATTGGATGTACAAATCAGTCTTCCAACAATCGCTGCTCTTAAAAGTCTCGAAGAGCTAGATTTGTCTTCGGTTTATATTCCGACGCTGGATCCAAGTCAATTTCAGGAGCTGACTCACCTGTACAGTTTAAATCTGTCCCATACACAGTTGACGCAAGTACAAAACGTTGGATTTCACACAATGCCATCCTTGAAATATGTAGACCTGAGACATTGCCCTTTAACTGAATTTCCTCACCGTTTATTCCACAACCTTGACCAACTGCTGGAAGTGAAAGCCAGCAATTTCAAGATGTGCTGCCCAAGCCTTTGCCTGAAGACTTCAATCCTATTGGTTGTGTGGCTCCTTCAGACCAGCTTTCATCCTGTGACGACTTGTTACCGAGTGATCTGTACCGGACAGGCCTGGCTGTTCTGGCGGCGTTCTCTCTGCTGGGGAATTCTGTCAGTCTGTGTTATTCCGTACTGTTGTTGATAAGTCGGCCTCTTCGTTTGGTTTCGGTGTTTTTGTGATGCACTTATGTTTGTCTGATTTCTTGATGGGGGTGTATTTGACGATGATTGGGGTGGCGGACTCTGTATACCAGGGGAACTACCTTTGGAATGATGTATCATGGAAAACCAGCTTCGGCTGCAAAGCAGCAGGATTCTTATCACTGATGTCGTCAGAAGTGTCAGCACTTCTCGTCAGTGTGATCACAGTGGATCGATTCCTGGTGCTGCGGTTTCCTTTCAGCAGTGTTCACTTTGCTCCCAGGTCAGCTCACGTTTGCTGCCTGCTCCTGTGGGGGGCTGGTGTCTGTCTGGGTGCTGTCCCTTTGCTGCCTGCTACCTTCCACTGGCACTACTACAGTCAGACAGGCATGTGCATTCCGCTCCCAATCACCAGCACTGAGTTTGCTGGCCATGACTATTCCTTCGGTGTGTTTCATTTGCCTCAACTTTGTCCTCTTTCTTTTCATCGCAGCAGGTCAAAGCTTCATCTACTGGTCTGTTAGGTCCAACATGATGAGAAACAGAGGCACACTTCCGGTGAATCCAAAAACATTACTATTGCCCGTCGACTGATCACTGTGGTAGTGTCCGACTTCCTCTGCTGGTTCCCCATTGGGGTTCTGGGACTGATGGCGGACAAGGGATATCGGGTGACAAATGACGTCAACGTGGCTATTGCCATTTTTATTTCTTCCGCTCAACTCCACCCTCAATCCTTTCTTGTATACTGTCAATGTCATTCGAGAACGCAGAAGAATCAAGCACGAGAAACGCTTGATAGATTTATTGGCCAAAGCATTACATGCAGAAACAGAGAGAAGGAGCATGTGTAAAAGTGAACTACACATGAAGATAAAAGGATTTTCAACAGTTTTGGTGTCTGCCTATCTGGATTTCAGAATTCATATATAGCAGAGTTGTGTGTGTGTGTGTGTGTGTGTGTGTGCGTGCGTGCGTGCGTGCGTGCGTGCGTGCGTGCGTGCGTGCGTGTGTGTGTGTGTGTGTGTGTGTGTGTGTGTGTGTGTGTGTGTGTGTGTGTGTGTGCATGCATGCGTGTGTGTGTGTGTGTGTGTGTGTGTGTGTGTGTGTGTGTGTGTGTGTGTGTGTGTGTGTAGTAGTGGCGGCTGCGCGCGCGCGCGCGCGTGTGTGCGTGCGTGAATGTGTGCATGTGTGCGTACGAGTGTGCGAGTGCGCGTGCGTCTGTGTGTGTTGTTATGTTGTTGTTGGAACTTTCTCTCTCTCTCTCTCTCTCTCTCTCTCTCTCTCTCTCTCTCTCTCTCTCTCCCTGTCTCTCTCTCTCTCTCTCTCTCTCTCTCTCTCTCTCTCTCTCTCTCTCTCTCTCTCTCTCTCTCTTAAAAATACAATGTGCAATGGCGACCTTGAAGGTCGTTTTACATATATTTCTGATGTAGGATGCAGTGTAAATGAATATTTTTTTGTTGTCAAGTAACGGTTTTGAGCTTCTTTGTTGTGAACAGTTAACTCTTACTGTTGTGGAAAGATTTGAATCCGATCACATGCCCCTTGCATTACGTACTGGCAAACAAAAGGAAGAGAAATGCACAACAAATGACTCGAGTAATCAAAGTAAACAATTCATTGTTAAATATTTCTGGAACAAGGATCATGCCCTGGTATTCAATCGTTCCATGCGCTCTCAAGATGTTAAAGAGAGATGGCAACAGCAGAAGGTCTTATACATAGTGATGTAAATGAAGCCATACGCAGATTGGAGGTGATCATGAAAGATCAAGCTGAAGTTACGAAGAAAAAGGCAGTTTTAAAATAAAAGTATTGCTAGTGATGATAGTTGGTATGATAAGGACTGTAAAATATCCTGGCTTGTTCTCGTGGTCTCGCAGCATCCCTCATGGTGTCGCTGATCATGCCGTTTATACACCGGTACATACCCGGCATGACGCTGCCCCAGTAGGTCAATGTCCACATGCAGATCATCAAACTGCAGCACTCCCCAGCACACTGCTCAGTCCTTATTCTTTTCTGATAAACCTGGAGTAGGACTGGACTCAACACGTCCGATGGATAACAAATCGAAATACATCAGGACAACTTTAGGTAGCTATCAGCATACCAAAACAAACATTGCCAGCACACGGGTTCAGAGCATTTGAATCTGTCAGCCTTGCAGCAAAACAATTCACAGATGATGGTGGAGAGGCGAAGTGTTTTTCCATTGTACCACATTCTTCTTCACACAACAACAAATGCCGATAGGACGCAATATTTCGTGAGAAGAATATAGTAGGTAAAGCAACCTGACTGTAGATTGCAGATGTTCGAGTAGACAGACTGGCATGACGTTGATTTTTTTCCACCTCTTATGGACGATACCGTTTCAACTTTTCTTGCACGGTTGTCCCAGCGAAACAAAAACACGTCACGTCCTTGACCAGAGAGAGAGAGAGAGAGAGAGGGGGTGTACAGGACCCATGTCATCCTGAAAAAGATACGCCACGATATCCCTGATTGAAAAGCATCGTCCCTTAGGCCGTCATCTTTTGGGAGTGAAAATTACTGCCTTTGCTCACTAAGTTTTGCAAACAAAATCAACATGATTCTATGACAATATAGCTTTGTGAGTGATATGAACATTTTTTCTTTTCTCGTGTAAAATGCTTTGCTGTTCCTAAATAAATCAGGTGGGATATCCTTTGGTCACGCCCGGGCGAAGTCAAGACTGGTCAATAAGGGCACGGAGATATTGCAGTCATACTGCGAAATAGCAAGAAAGTAATACACCCGAAGCTGCCACTAGGACCCAGAGAAGAACTGTGCTCAACTGCCAAACTAATCAATCAGGAGCGATCCTGCAACACCCTTGGAGGCCTGCGCAGTGTTCACATATGGTGCAGGCATGCGCAGGGAATTCCATTAAAACCTCAAGGTTATAACTGCTCCATGACAGATGCTATAGTGTGAACACCAGGCGCGACATTCTTTCTAATTATTGACATTGCGTATTATGGTTTATGTATTAGAATTTAAATGTCATTAGAAAAAAACAATTATTGTAGTATATTAGGTTTTATATCATAGAAATCTTTTGTTAAATCTTAATGCATTTATTTTAAATTTCCTGGTGTGTTCAAATCATCTTAGCACGTGTAAGAGACTGAATTGATGGAAAGTTTGATATACGTTTGCTGTCGTGAAATGTTCATAGTGACGATGGTTGTTTAATTTGTTCGGAAGACGTAATATTGAAACATAAGCTGAAGAATATTGAAACACGTGTGTCAGTCTTCAAAGTAGTCATAAACAGAGGTATGCAGATGAACGATTTGACCATTCAGATAATGGAACACTAGATACATTAAGGAATAACTGTCATTACTACCAGGCACTGTAGTGGTCGTGTACCTGTGACATGTTGGGCACTTGTAATCTAAGTAAAAGGGTCAGAGATGTCGAAGCTTGAAGATAGAGTTTGAAAGTGCATTAGTTCCTCCGCAAGTTCTTTAACCTCTATTGTTTGACTGGTACGATGTTCTTCAATTCTTTCTTTCTTTCCTTTTTTTTTTTTTTTTTTTTGTTTGTTTCTTTTCTCTCTTCACGTCGGTTTTCAGTTTAAATAGTTTTTTGCGTCGGTCGATAATGTCATTTATTGCTATACTCTTCATCTCTGTTATATTTTACAGCAATGAATGCACACTTATGAACTTGTACAGCAGAAGTGTACATTCAAAATGGGTGGCTGCGTTGTGTGTGTGTGTGTGTGTGTGTGTGTGTGTGTGTGTGTGTGTGTGTGTGTGTGTGTGTGTGTGTGAGAAGAGAGAGAGAGAGAGAGAGAGAGAGAGAGAGAGAGAGAGAGAGAGATGTAATGTAATTTTGATGTCTGGAACTGTCATGACACTACAGATCCAATTAAACAGCCTGCAGACTGCAGCATTCGATCTGGATTTACATGCTAATTTACATAAAATAATCTTATTGTCTTCAGAAAGGGAGGATCTTTAACCGCTAGAGAACGTTGAACTTATTATTGGGTTGTGATGTCTGTTGTAAATGTCTATATCTCGGTGTACATTTTTTTGACAAAACTGAGTTTCACACTTGCATCTAGAGATTTAGCAAGTCGTAGGAATTTGTTATGTGTCATGCAGAAACTGTATATATGCTTTAAATGATTCCTTTGAAACGACGCCTTTTGTATGCAAACATACAACCTTTTGTTCAATATGGGCCAGAACTGTGGAGTCTGGAAAAAAATCTGTTGAATATTGTGGAAAAGGTGCTCCGCAAAACTTCTTGTGTAGACTCCCGACACCCCAACGTGATTCAGTTAATGGTGTAGACGGTGTACACCAATGATTGTCAGTGTGTTGAATGGTGAAACCAGTGTACATATTAAGTATTGCAGGCCTGTTACTCCACCTCGATGTGTAAAGTATTAGTTAAGAGCAGTTAGCCAGGGAACTAATTTTGTAATGCATATTCCACCTCTGGCACAGGCTGACTTACAATATCCCTTTACTGCAATTCTGTTTTTTTATTCTGCTTTTCCTTTAAACATAATATGGTCTTTACTTTAATCTCACTCTCTCTCACTTGATATGTTTTTACTTTACTCTCTTTACTCTCTCTTCTTTATGTTTACTTTAGGCTCTCTCTCTCGCTCTCTCTCTCTCTCTCTCCTCTCTCTCTCTCTCTCTCTCTCTCTCTCTCTCTCTCTCTCTCTCTCTTAATACGAAGCAAAATTTAGACAGAGAGGGGGTTAGTTACCGCAAAGGACATGACAAACAAAAGCACAATACAAAACACGATCCAATTTCGACAACTTGGGTCTTCTTCAGGCGAAAAAAAAAAAAAAAAAAAACAGATCACGTTTAACAGTTAGGACAGTTACAAAGAAAAACAAGAGGTGAACCTGTCCTGTGGTCTAATGTGGTAGGGAAGAATATATTTCACTTTACTCTACCCTTATCTATGTGTAATATGTCTTTACTGTGCATCCCTCTCTCTTTGGACAGTCTTTAACTTTACTCTCTCTCGCTTCTTCTCTCTCTGCTGCCCACTCGTTGCTGAATGGGTCCTCTATTTCCTCTCTCATCTATTTGCCTCCTATCTCCTCTCTCTCAGTCGAGCTGATCTTGCTTCTCTCTATCTCGATTTTAGGCTTAGAGCTATCAACAGTCTCGGTCTAGAGACGAGACGATCCCGTGAGCGAGAGAGGAAGGAGAGGACGAGGAGGAAGAGGAGAGAGAGACGAGAGAGAGAACGAGAGAGACAGGAGAGAGAGAAAGAGAGAGGGAGAGAGAGGATGCCGAGACGGAAAAGGAGAGAAGGCAGAGAGAAGAGATGACAGGAGGGATCAGGGAGAAGGACGGGGTGTGAGAGAGAGGAGGGAGGACAGAGAGAGAGGAGAGGAGTCTGGAGAGAGAGAAGAGAGAGGAGCCCGAGGAGGACGGTTTTTTACAAGGTAGGTGTTACCATGCGGATGACCAGAGAGAGAGAGAGACGACGGGATCCCAGAGAGGAGTCCTCCCCACAGACCATGACGACCAGAGGTGAAAGGAGATATGGCTTACGCATGACTGGCGCGTTTTCAAAACCCCCCATGTTCCTTGGATTTAAAATGACACTGAAGGTCACTCAAACAAGTCATAAAGCAGAACTAGCAAAATGGATCAAAAGATGACATCATCAAAGGGAAAAAAAAAAAAAAAGCGCTTGATAAGACCCAAAAAGTCACACAAAAAAAACATAGTAATAAAGACAGCGCGGCTCCAACACGACCGCGAGTGTCGGTGAAGATGCGTAAACGATAGGTGACGAGAGAGGGACGAGAGAGACAAGGACCGAGAGCGCAGTTCCGCCTTTTGGTTTACCCATCCGAGAGGGGCACCCCTGCAGACTGAATTCTCCCCTTGGCTTCCCCCCTTTTTTTTTTCCCCCCGGACTGAGAGCTTGAGGCGAGAGCAGTGAGAGGAAGAGAGGAGAGTGAGCTGAGACGGGCCGGAAGATGAGTGGGAGAGAGAGAGGATGAGTGAGAGGAGACTGAGAAGGAGAGAGAGAGGAGAGAGGACCAGAGGACAGAGCGGGGAGGGAGCGAGAGAGCGGGAGAGGGACGAAGAAGCATGGGGGAACAGAAAGAGGTGGTCAAAGATGGGCAGATGTGAAGAGACAAAGGTCTGACGCTTCTCAGTGGCCGGGGAACAACAAAAAAAACCCCCCAAGGACATTAAAACACGGATTGACTGGTCACTGACTGGCCTTACTGGTTGACGTCACTGTGGGTTCTAGGACACAAGCATTGAAAGCAGGCTGGAAAAGGCGTGTCCCATAGTTCCTGTACGCTTCAATGCTCTGACGAGATAGTACTTAGTACTCCTTACCTCAGTTTCTGTTTCTTCTGGTGTCTGATTTTCGTTTGTGTTCGATTCTCTCTCTTGCTTTATGTTTTGTTTTTTTAATGCCTGTTTTTGTTTGTTTGTTTGTTTGTTTGTTTTTTCGTCCTCTTAGTTTTCTTTCTATCTTTGTCATTGTGGTTGTCTTTTCTTCTTCTTCTTCTTCTCTTCTTCTTCTTCTTCTTCTTCTTCTTCTCCTCCTCCCTCCTCCTCCTCCTCCTCCTCCTCCTCCTCCTTCTTCTTCTTCTTCTTCTTCTTCTTCTTCTTCTTCTCCTTCTTCTTCTTCTTCTTTCTTCTCCTCCTCCTCCTCCTCCTCCTCCTCCTCCCCTTCTTCTTCTTCTTCTTCTTCTTCTTCTAGTCATTTTTGTTTCTGCATATTTTTCTTATGTTTTTCCTTTCTCCCCCTACATCTTCATCTTTCTTCTCTTTGTTCTTCTCCTTCGTCGTCTGTTACTATTGTTATTTTTTCTCCACGTCCACTTCCTTGTTGTCTTGTTTTGTCTCCTTCAAACTGTTTACTTCTTGGGAGATTGGAATAAGGAGGGCAGGGAAA
>JADBJO010006339.1:127500-136397 GCA_016801955.1 Conus betulinus | reverse complement strand
TCCACCTGAGAGTGGGAGCAGCCAGCTCACATTGAGCTGTGAAACAGGAAAAAAAAAATTGGTTCATTTTGATGTTTGACAGAGGAATGCTGTAAAAGAAGTGAAAGAAAGTCCTTGACTGAGTTTAGTTCCCCACCTATCCCCACAAGGGAGGGAACAGTGGGAAGCTACACCTATCCCCCACAAGGGAGGGAACTGTGGGAAGCTACACCTATCCCCCACAAGGGAGGGAACTGTGGGAAGCTACACCTATCCCCCACAAGGGAGGGAACAGTGGGAAGCTACACCTATCCCCCACAAGGGAGGGAACTGTGGGAAGCTACACCTATCCCCCACAAGGGTGGGAACAGTGGGAAGCTACACCTATCCCCCACAAGGGAGGGAACTGTGGGAAGCTACACCTATCCCCCACAAGGGAGGGAACAGTGGGAAGCTACACCTATCCCCCACAAGGGAGGGAACTGTGGGAAGCTACACCTATCCCCCCAAGGGAGGGAACTGTGGGAAGCTACACCTATCCCCCACAAGGGAGGGAACAGTGGGAAGCTACACCTATCCCCCACAAGGGAGGGAACAGTGGGAAGCTACACCCACAGCAGGGGGTGGACAGTGATGATGCTGTGGTGCTCCATTCAGGTCTTGGACTGCAGGACATGAAGTGCACTGCACCTCCATTCATCACATGTCCCCATGTGAATCAAGCGCAAGCTGTGTGTCCCCAATAACACACAAGTGAGGGGTCTAACATGCACATAGTTCAGAGTTGACCCACCTGAACATAAAAAGGGGAGTCACAATGAGGCACAGATGTTTGAAACGTACCTGGTCACTCGATCCTTTCCAAACCCCCATGCTCTGATCGATAAACATTGAAAGACAGAAAGCAAATACATTTTTCTGTTCAGATACTGCAAAAGCGGTTGGTTTCTTTATCAACTTGTGAAATTCTTGTGCAGTAGTTATAATTCATTTTCAGCTGTTTTTGACAACTCATTAGTGTCAGTTTCTTTGTTGAAAAAAAAGATAATGCCCCTGCTGGCCCGGACAATGAGCAGAGCATATAAATGTTGCAGACTTAAAAAAAAAAAAAAAAAATATATATATATATATAAAATATAAAAAAAAAAAAAAAAAAAAAAAAAGAACTTTGAAGAAGAAATTGTATCTGCAACTACTTCCAAATTTAGCGAATACATGATGAGCACAGAACTGTGTGTGGAGCTAATGCAACATACAGCTGTCAGTGGAAGGCCAAACTAATGCTCATAAAGGGAACATACCCTGAAAATTACATGACTGCTGTGAAACAAATAGCATGCATCTTCTGTTTGTCAGATATTCTGATCATTCTTTTTTCTTCTTCTTTTCTTTCATGGCGAAAAAAGAAAAGCCTTCTACAAACAAGTTCAAACATCGCCCACTGTTTGGAAAACTCCATTCTGTCTTTTATCTCGTTCTGGCTAGACATCCAATGCAAGAGAAGATGGTGCCACAGGTCACTATGAATTGATTATAGCATCCAAAGATAAGCTCAGTAGATAAAAGTATGCAGTGGAGTCAGAAATGTCAGAACAAATGAAAATCAATGTTAATGATGACTGTCAAGATGTGAGTGGAACCTGCAGGAATACTGTGTATACAGTGTAGCCGCCAGCGCCACGTTTAAGTGTAACATTTCTTCATTACCTCAGCCTTTATTGTATCATTTCTTCATTGACTCAGCCTTTATTGTATCATTTTTTTCATTAACTCAGCCTTTATTGTATCATTTCTTCATTGACTTAGCCTTTATTGTATCATTTCTTCATTGACTTAGCCTTTATTGTATCATTTCTTCATTGACTTAGCCTTTATTGTATCATTTCTTAATGCTTTGTGAGTTGATTTTAACGCAGTGACAGCCCTGGCGTGGCCCTTTGCGGTTGTCTGAGCTATAAGCAACATTACCTCACCTTACCTTCATTAACTTAGCCTTTATAAGAACCCTCCACACTCAACTTATCATCCATGTTAGTATTTTCAAACCCACATCTGATATATGCATATCTACATGGGCCGGAATAGCTCGGTTGGTAGAGCGTTGGACTTGTAATCTTGGTGATCCCCGGGGTTGCGGGTTTGAATCTCCACCGGACCGTTTCAGTACAGGGAGATTTTTCCCTCGGAGTTAACATTGGTTCTGACTCCATTTCCCATACAGTCCTTCGAATGAGACTATAAACCGAGGTTCCGTGTGTGAATGCATGCATAACATCTTGCACACACGTAAAAAACCCCATCACCAACTTTCGGAAGAGAAGGCCAGTTTGGCCGTTGGTATGGATGACATGTTACAACATAGCATGCACTCTGCCATGAAAAAAATTGAAAGAGTAAAAGAGTTGTTAAATGAATGAACGATATTGACTGAATGACACGGGAAACAACAGAATGAAGCACCAGCTGGCAGCTCTTCAGTCGGCTCTACCCAGGTAGGCAGCCCGTTGTGTAAATGAGAATGCAGATTGTAAAGCGCTTAGAGCTTGGTCTCTGGCTGGGGACAGGTGCTATGTAAGTACTCTTAATAATAATAATAATAATAATAATGATAATAATAATAATATAATAATAATAATAATAATCTACATTAGTGAAATACTCTAGTGGTGCACAAAAAAGTTGATCTTTATAACACTTTTGCAACCTGTGACTGCGAAATAACCATGGCAATTTCAGCAACATATGAACCATATAAGACAGTATTGACATTATCAAAGTTATTCATCTCAGTACCTTTCTCCTGATAGAGTGAGCTCAACACTGAGATTTCAAATAAAAGATGATGCACAGAAACATTTTCTTTGCAGACACAAGTAATACCATGAGGATATTTAGTGTACCAGCTATTCAGCCTTGATTTATGAATTAATCTAACAGTATGACTTGGACACAATGGTAAAGCAGCCATTTTTTTTAAAACTTAAATTCAGCTTATGTATATATTTATCCATAATTTGGAATAATTTACAAGTGGATAAATCGAGGGGATTGTTTAATAAATTTTCAGCGTTTCTGTTTGCTCCTGTTTTTGCAAGACTGCTGTTTCATTCCACTTATACCACAGTGAGATGGGACCCCAACAAAAACCAATTCTTATGCCAAGAGTTATGAAACAATGTAGCAAATGTTTTACTTCAAAAAGCAAATCTTTTCTAGCTTTGCAGTCCCAGCACGGTAGTGACTGTAAAACAGATTCATCCATTCCAGCAGAGCCCTTTATATTTGTGGGAATGTTCAGCCCATCTCCAGCACCGATGCAGTTTTGATTTTGCTGCGGGCTCCAGGTGGGAAAACTGTAACTGCGCAGTTGAGTTTTATCCGCTCAGTGGATGCGTCTCGGAGATTATTGCTCAAATTTCAGGATCAACACTGCAGGTGTCTGCACCCCCTTCACCTGGTTGGCACCAGGATGTTATGAAAACAGGCATAGAGTACAGCCCAGTCATGCAGTCTCAAACTAGAATGGAACTGCTCCATTTTCAGTCCCCTTCCTCATCAGTCAGCATGAAAGCAGCCTCAAATCCTGTCATCCTCTCAATCCTGCTTTGATAGTGACCTCGATTTTCTCTCCGTGTCTCCATGGTGTGTGAGTTGTGTTGAGGTCACTGGTGTTGAGGTTGCTGGTGTTGAGGTTATAGGTGTTGAGGTCGCTGGTGTTGAGGTCATTGGTGTTGAGGTCATTGGTGTTGGGGTCGCTGGTGTTGGCAGTTCATGGGGACTGTCGCTGGATGGATGTGGTGGCGCCCTCTGGACGGGGATGCCCACTCACGCTGTCTGTATGACTGGGCAATAGTTATCGTCAGCAGAGGACTTAGCTGGTGGTGCCCAGCATATCACGCTGTCTGTGTGACTGGGCAACGATTATCGTCAGCAGAGGGCTTAGTTGGTGGTGCCCAGCATATCACGCTGTCTGTGTGACTGGGCAATGATTATCGTCAGCAGAGGGCTTAGTTGGTGGTGCCCAGCATATCACGCTGTCTGTGACTGGGCAATGATTATCGTCAGCAGAGGGCTTAGGTGGTGGTGTCCAGAACAGGCGCCACTGAACACCACTGAAGTGACATGGCAGCAGTGCAGTGTCTCCGCTGGTGGGGTGCCTCATGGCACCTTGACATTGTCTGACCTGTGACATGTTGGTGAGGAGGTTTTGGACAAGACAAGTGGGGAAGTGACTGTGGACAGGGAGTCAGAATGAGCGGTGTGAGAGCAATGTCATGAAAAAAGAAAGATAAAGGGAAGGGATGGGGCTGGGGTGGGGGTGGGGGATGAGAATGTAATGATTATGGACCAGGCAGAGTTGGGTTAACATAGTAGATAAATGTGATTTTCAGAAGATGAAATGTGTATGCTTCTGCTTGGCACAGAGAGAGAGAGAGAGAGAGAGAGAGAGAGAGAGAGAGAGAGAGAGAGAGAAAGAGAGCATGTGTGTGTGTGTGTGGTGTGTGTGTGTGTGTGTGTGTGTGTGTGTGTGAGCTGTGAGTGTGTGTGTGTGTGTGTGTGTGTGTGTGTGTGTGTGTGTGTGTGTGTGTGTGAGTGGTGTGTGTGTGTGTGTGTGTGTGTGTGTGTGTGTTGTGTGTGTGTGTGTGTGTGTGTGTGTGTGTGTGTGTGTGTGTGTGTGTGTGTGTGTGTGTGTTTTTCAAAGATTTTGTTGCTTAACTGTACTACTGTACCACACACCATTTCATCTAACAGAAATTCAGATTTGTGATTTTTATTTATGGTTGCTTTGGGGGACTTTTTCAGTTCTATTCTGATTCGGCCATGGCAACAAGTCCATCCTACTGATGGGAATGACCTAAAAAAAAAAAAAAAAAAGCAATAGCAGAACACCAGAAATCTGTACCAATGTGCGGCTCCAATCACAATCCATCATACCCTTATGAGAAGATCGACATGACTGCCATTGGCTGTATGTGGCAGTTTCACTCTGGTGATCAGCATTAGAAAATATTTTTTTCATTAGTGTAAGGTTAAACCCAAAACAGCCCAGCACATGTTATATCAGAAGCGGTTCCTTTGATTGTTAGTAAAGTATCTGTGTTCTGGTAGGAAGGCTCTTGTTGATCTGAATACAGAAAGTTTCCTGGAGACTGCTGTTGCTGGGGCTGGGACAGGCTGAGCTTGGTGAGTCAGCATTAAGTAACATGAGTTAATCCATCTCAGAGAACTCCAAGGACAGGTGATTAAAACAAACTGTACTTTTTTTTTTTCCAGATGAGCCAACAGAGACGAAACTCATGGTCAACAGTAATGTCAGCATCACTGTCAACGAGAGTGAGGCAATGACCTTGGTATGTCAGTCATATGGTCGACCCACACCACGACTTGAGCTGCTTCAGAGAGGCGTGCTGTTGGACAGTGAAGATGGCGGCCAGCTGAGTCTGTCAGAGGAGATGAGTCGTCTGCCCCACAACATCTCCGCCATGTGTAACAACACGGGGACCTTCGTCTGCCGAGCAGACAATGATGTTGGGAATAACCAAGAGTTCTCTGTTGAAGTCACTGTCAACTGTGAGTGTAGTTTATGACAGATAAGTAGTAGACTACTATTTCAAATGGCTTATTTCATTACAAATTTCTTTTTCTTATTTATTGTACCATTTGTCATCTGGGTCATAGGATAAAACATCAAATCTGTGAGAGCTGGCCAAGACAACGTTTGTAATGGCCAAAAGGAGTCAGAGACATGAAAGCACTGAAACAAGCGATCCTTTTGCTTTGTGGACATGATGCCAGACTTCTTGTTCCTGGTAACTGTCTGATGCACACGTGATGTTACTATCATACAAGTCATATGTTACTATCATGTAAGTCAAATGTCACTGTCATGTAAGTCAAAAGGTATTTCCACAATTGACGAGCCATGTCTCAGTTCTAACAGAAGTGTAAACCAAACACATGGTTGAACATTATCACACTGCATTGCTTTCTGTTGACTCACAACAGATCGTCATGTCTAACATTCAGGCTGTTTCTGTTGTGAGAATGTGACTCTGCAGACCAGTACTTCTCACTTTTTTACTTTTTTTCCGGGGGGGACAGAAATAGCTCAGTGGTAGAGTTCCAGACTCATGATCCTGGGGTTGCGGGTTTGAATCTCCGCTGAGCCATTTCGGTACAGGGGGATTTTTCCCTCGGAGTTAACATTGGTTCTGGCTCCATTTCCCATACAGTGCTTTGAATGAGACTATAAACTGAGGTTGCGTTTGTGAATGCACGAATAACATCTTTCACACACGTAAAATCCCATCACCAACTTTCGGAAGAGAAGGCAGTTTGGCCGTGGTATGGATGACAGGTTACACATAGCATGCACCTTCCCTGAAGTTGGAGTATGGCTGCCTTAATGGTGGGATAAAAAATGGTCATACACACAAAACTCCACTCCCTTCGTTGGGTAGAAGGGATTAATCCTTGCCTGTCTATACAGGGAGTGTCTGCAGGAGTATCAGCCTGCGTACGCAGAAGAACTTTTTTGGTCTTTGGTTATGTATTTCTTGTTGGTCCAGAATAATGCAGGGATATCAGTTTCAACATGTCAGTTAAAAGGCTAGCACACCCACATTAACCTACACTTCTAATGGAAGTGAGAGGACTCTGTGTGTGTGTGTGTGTGCATGTGTGTGTGTGTGTGTGTGTGTGTGTGTGTGTGTGTGTGTGTGTGTGTGTGTGGGTGTGTATGCAGCATGTATGCTTAAGGGTACTTGGTTAGTGTGCAGTTTGTGTGTGTATGTAGTGTGTGTGTGTGCGTGCATGTCTGTGTGTCTGTATGTGTGTATGCAACATGCATTCTTATATGTGAGTGAGTAGTGTGTGTGTGTGTGCTTCTGTGTGTGCTTGCATGTGCTCATGCGCCTGCATGTGTGTGTGTGTGTGTGTGTGTGTGTGTGTTCACAGCATGCATGATAGTGTGCCTGTATAGTGTGTGCATGTGAACACAAGTGCATGCGGGCATGCATGCTTGTGTGTGTGTATGTGTGTGTGTGTGTGTGTGTGTGTGTGTGTGTGTGTGTGTGTGTGTGTGTGTTTTTGTAAGAGAGTGAGTGAGTGATAGATATGGCAGAAGAAAGAAAGAGATTGTTCGTTCTGTGTATTTTTAGGAAGTGTCTGCATTGTTTTAGATCCTATGTTGATGGATGTTCAGGTAAACCACCACGCAGCAGTGGAGGAGAATCTCCAGTCCCCAAGGTGAACTTCCGTGACAACTCGGTCAGTGTAACTTTCAGCCTGCAAGCTTTCCCCCTGCCAGACAGACACCGCTTCCGTTACCTTGGCAACACCCTTGGCACTGAAAATAGCCAGCAGTCTGAGCCAAAGAACATTGAGCTGAGTGCCACGTGCACCAACACCGATGCTAAATACGCCGTCGAATGCAACGTCACTGTGGACAACGTCAAAGACAAGTCAGCTGAAGGGTACTACTTGTTCACTGCTGTCAACGATTTTGGTGAAGCAAGCTTTGAGTTCCAGATCACAGTGAATGGTAAGAGAATGTTTTAGCAGGCTGTGAGCAATTGAGGCTTGTTTGGAATGTTTCACTTAATATACTACAGTGCAAACATTAAACAATATTCTGTTGCTATCTGTCAGAGAAGATGTTGCACTAAACGCCCATCAACCATTGTATCTGTTGATCGGGTTATCTGTCTGCCTTGTGACGCACCCTCAGTCTGTATCATCTGGCCAAAGGAGACATGTCTGACATAAGCTGTTCAGGGCAGACCCCTGTTTACCTGAAAACTCCCAGGTCCTTCTCACTCCAGTGCAGACTCTGGTTTACCTGAAAACTGTCAGACCTCCCCCCATCCCCACCCCCATCAGATACACTGGGAGCTAGGCGTAGTCACCTTAGTAATGTGTGCAAGGCTTGATTCTGTACTTTGCAGGATTTGGCATTGCCTTACTGCTTCTCACTTTGGGGGTAGGGAGAGGGATGGGGTGGTGTGTGTAGGAAGGGGAATAGGAAGGGGGAGGGGGGGGTCAAGCATTACACATGGTAACGACACGCGCTACACTCTTTCTCCTTCCTATCCCCCCACCCAAAACTGTCTTCTCTCTGTCTCTCTGTCTCTCAGTCTCTGTCTCTGTCTCTCTCTCTGTCTCTGTCTCTGTCTCTCTCTCTCTCTCTCTCTCTCTCTCTCTCTCTCTCTCTCTCTCTCTCTGTGTCTCCTTGTCTCTCTCTGTCTGTCTCCCTCTCTCTCTGAATCTGGCTGTCTCTGAGTCTCTCTCTGTATATCTCTCTCTGTATCTCTCTGTCTGTCTCTTTGTCTCTGTCTGTCTGTCTCTCTCTCTCTCTCTCTCTCTCTCTCTCTCTCTCTCTCTCTCTCTCTCTCTCTTTCTGTCTGTCTCTGTCTGTGTGTCTTTCTCTCTCAGTCTGTCTGTCTCTGTCTGTGTGTCTCTTGTCTCTCTGTCTGTCTGCCTCTCTTTCTCTTTCTCTCTCTCTCTCTCTCTCTCTCTCTCTCTCTCTCTCTCTCTCTCCTGGTCATGCATGGGACTAACAGCTACCTACCCAGGCAGAATCTCCAATCAGTGAAGCTGGCTGCCTGAAAACAAGAAGAACAGCAGAAAATAACACAAGAGATCTACATATGTAAACCATGAAACCTGATTAAACTGGCAGCACCATGGAAATTAGGGACCAACATGCCCACCCTTTGTCAAGAGATACTGGAAAAGAAGAAGGAGCATTCATGCACACACTAACCCAGCAAATTAGAGTATAAAGAGAGAGGTGAACCAAATACAACATCCAGCATCGCAGCATCTCAGACCTGTCACCGCTGTATTTATGTTGTTCGAGAATTGAACGTTCATAGAATGTAGCACTGCCCGGAAATACAACTGCCGTAAGTCTGAAA